>CABFWB010000311.1:201972-226717 GCA_902151455.1 Timema bartmani
TGGAAGACATTAAACTGTTTGAAATGTTCTTAGGTGGACAAAGATGCGCCTCTTTTCTCATTGATTCTATATCATTGTATATTATTTTATGCGTGTTCTTATGTGGAGTGGTGATGATACAATGTACATTATTCCGTTCAGAAATCTTACGAGTTTATAGAAAGAGAGAGAAAGTCTGTGCGGTGCGCCGTACTATTTATTTAAATCAGGTGGAACATAGTTATCTTAGTCATAATTTCCCTTTCTTTAGTAAATAATGTTTTTCTTTTACACCTACACTTAATATAATTTGTTTGATAGAGAATATTTCACTCGAGACAAGTTTGTTGAAAAATAAAAAGTCGTGATTTCAGTATATCCTTAGGCAATCCTGATCAAATTAGGATGTGATGGTTTAGTCATTTTTTAAATTGAATTTTTGCGCCACGTTCAACTAACCATCTGGGTTGCCCACATTTACTCACACTGATGTATAATGATATAATATGTATATGAGAGGTTATAACACAAAACCTATATCAAGAAAGGATTTAAAAATAAATTTAAAATATGTATTATAATTATTTAGGTGTTCTTTCTTACGACAGGTCCAATCCTTTTGTCAGTGAACTTAGACCGCCAATGCCCCCTGTCCTTTGCCTCCTCCTTGAGCTCCCAGAATTTTCCTCTTTCCTCCAAGTCATCCAATATTTGAATCCTCCTTCTTCCTAAGCTCGTCTTCAATATATAACTAAACTATAATTTTTGTCAGTAAATCGATTCAATCAGTGGTTAAATTCAATAAACAATTAACTGATTTATATAAAACCTAATAAAGAAGAATATTGTATGTTTATATATTTTAGAGTACTTTATGATGATGCTATATTTGGTGTGAGCTTTCTAATCCCATGTTAGTTCTAACTCCGTATAACAATCCATAGTTGGCTTAGCCAGAATTTCTAAGGTTCATAACTGTGGAGAGTAACAAAGAACCAATCCCTGGTAAACCAATAAATTAGCAGTTAGGCGCCTACTTCAGTGACCGAATAGTTCAAGGCATCACTCTAGTTTTGGACTGGCCTGCTTATGACGAGGATATCAGGGTTCAAACCCCGGTCGGGTCTATTGTGGGGGGTTTCTGCTGAATATTTTATCATTCTACTTCCACGAAAATGCGGGTATATTACCTCTAAAATGCTTCCTTCCTCATCCCTAACCCATTAGAGTAATTAATTATATATTTGTATAGCTGGAACAGGTAACAAGACGTGGTGATTAAAAAAAACCTAAGTGATCATGAAAATGAGCACATCAATAACAGTGAAGAATATATCCCTAATTTACAAATATACCGTGCTTTATTTTAGTCCTACTTACAAAGGCGTGGAAAGGTAGAAAATGGGTGTCCGAACCCCCTATGGACTTTTATAGATCCCCTGCAAGTTTTACGTATACAAACATTATTGGCTAAAGGTAGTGTAAGATTTCCTAGCAGACCCTCTACCGCCTAGAAAAATTAGTTTTCTACGCCCTTGTCCACCTATCTTTACTATCAATTTCTAGCAGACCTTACTAAAGTAAGGTGACCTGACGGTCTAGGGGTGAGGTGTCTGACTTCTGTGCTGAGGGTCCGGGGTTCAATCCTCGGTCCCACCACAGATTTATCTGATTGCCAAACCCTTTCTTCACCTCTGACAAGACGTGTATTAATCACAACTTGTGAATGTGTGGAATGCCAGGCCTCCACCGTGGTTCGGATCCCGCGTTAAACTGTAGGTCCTCCATTTCATCTCACAATCACCCTACCATTACATATTAGCGTAAGTGCGTATAACCCGAACGGGTAGTAAGACGCGGTGCCAATAATTATACTAAAGTAAGGCTGTCTTTGTTTTGTCCGTATGGAAGAGATAACATTTTAATTAATTAAAATAGTTTAAAAATTACACCCGGATACGGGAATCTAACCCAGGACCTGAGTCAAAGAGTGTCAATGCTCTACCAATGAGCGACCCAGGATTTTTACTGTCGTTAAGGTTATTCTTCATTCATAGATTAAGCCAGAGTAGCCCAGGACGTGCGTCAGCTACACATGAGTGATCATTTAATATCGCGAGGCATCATATATATACCCCAGACATCTGCGTCTCAGGAGGGCTGATCGTGTCAGTGACTGTGTTCTACTGATCGTTAAATTGCCGCTGTTGATGGCAATCTCTTTAGGATATTGAGCAGTAGCTTTAGGTGGGCTGGAAACGGTGACTGTCAGGGAAGACAGGGGGCGGCCAATTAAAACGCAATGAACACAATAATAAATAATGTAAGAGTAACAAACGCAGGATGCCCGCCGGCATTGTTGCAACCCCGTATTTTGTGTAAATGAACGGGCCACAGGTCATATCAATAGATCGCTTGTTTACTGCTCGTGTTGGACTTTCTTTTATATCAAAATGAAGGTCAAATGTAAGGCAAGCTTAACCAAGGGAAATACCAAGAAAAATAGTCTACTATTAGTTGAATTAAAATTTATAAGAGAATTAACTACGTGGGACTATCTGTGATAAATATGATGAAAGGGAAATAATTGTTACTTTTAAGGTGGGCTGGAAGCGAGCTCTAGTTAAGGTGGGAGTGTAGGGAACGCGAGTTAAGGGCAGTATTTTTGTAGTTTTTATATCGCACATTTTATTGGGTAAAGAAATCAAATAATTTTCCATTAGAAACTTAAGAGTTTAATTTTATTCTCATGGTGAGCTCATCAGTTCTTGAATATCTGTCCCAAGGATGTCCTGGAATTTAATGACAACTTTTCCTCTTCATTTAAAAAGTTTTTTTATTTAATACTGTTATATTCATGACAGATACTCAACAACTGTTGATATCACCATGTGAAGAAAATTAAACCAAATGCTTCTATTGGATAAATGTTTTGCTATAAAAATTGAGAAAATGCTGCCCTTAACTTGCATTTGCTACACTGCCTCCTTCAGATCTACATTTTATTGTGAATGTGAGGAATGCCAGGCCTCCACCGTGGTTCGGATTGAACGTTAAACTGTAGGTCCTCCATTTCATCTCACAATCACCCTACCATTACACATTAGCGTGAGTGCGTATAACCCGAACGAGGTAGTAAGACGCTGTGCTAATAATAATGATAATAATAATAATAATAATAATAACAATAATACATTTTATTTAGTTTTTTATATGACAAAAATAATTTTTTGGCAAAAATAAATTAAATCATCCCTATCCCACTAAAATAATGATCCTATATGCGTACAATCCGACGCAATGCAAAAAAAAAAAAACTTCATATTGCAAATTGTAATGTTTAGATTCCTTCTCATCCCGATTTTATTATTTGTGAAGGGTTTGATTTTAAAATACTGATTTATAACCATTTAAAAGTGCAATTTTCTTCTTTTTTTTTGTGCGCGCACGCGCACATCACTTTCCGCATGTCAACACAATTGGCTTTGAGATGAGGAAGGTAGAATTTGAAGATAATGTACCCGAATTTTGCGTATATAGAGGGTGGGGAAACCGCTTAGGGAAAAAACATTCAAGCACAGTTTCACCGTCGCCAGTAACCCAGTCTATTGCAAGAGAGTGACGCGTTAGACCGTGCGACAACCGATGCGGCTCCAAACGTAATTACTGACTGTAATGCGAATGTATAGCTAAAAAGTTAAATGAAAGTAAGGAGCGTTAATTAAGATAAGGTAAGATTTGAAAACAAGAAAATTGAAATTTATTGAGTTACAAATGTGTGAGAAAAATTGAAACCTACTTTACAAAAAAAGTAAGAATTATTTAGAAAATACAGAAAGAAAATTAAATCTAATATTACTAAATAGATTTATAGAATTAAAATTATAGACAGAGCTAAAATAACGTGAAACAAATTAAAAATGAGATTTGATATGTTAAAGATGAATGAAGAGTTCCCCGCCTCTTGTAAATCTGATAGCCACGCCTTGCGAAAGCTTTGGGTTCTAATTATTTTCTCACAGTTCACTAATTACTCGTCCTGGGAGTGAGAACAAATTAATTTAATTAAACTTAAGAGAGGTAAATGGGGCTCGACTATTAACACCGCACACGCATACAAAATATTATTTTAGGTATCTCTTTATTATCCATGTTTCAACCAGGCCAGCCAACGAGCCTGGTACTGGTAGGCGAGCCTAGACTGGTTTTATTGGTTGGAGTTCGAATCACAGCTGCATGTAATGAGGTGCTTTATTTTTCCTATATTATATCCCACCTCCTCTACACACAAATGTAAGTAATTTTCTTATAAATTCTACCTTTTCATCCCATATTTTATGAGTATAAATATGGGATTAATTTGGAAGGTGGTAAGACACAGAATATGGTAAAAAAACAAACATATGGACATCGTTTGGGATTACCGAATTTTTTTTTTCTGAATGGTTTCCCACTATCGCCACGCAAATGTGGGTACATCTCCTCTCAATTTATACCTCATTCATTTCTGCCCCATTAGCGTAATATGCGCGTACACGAATGGGTTGTAAGACGTGGTGGAACAAAACCCGTAAAAATATCTGATTTTGGTTCTAAAATTGTTGTAACTCTTTAATCTTTCTTTCTTTTTTTATATAATGTTACGTACCTTTGAGATCATTTGAACTATCTGCGATTTAAATTAAATAACAATAAGCCTAAGGGCTTAGAACAAAAAGGATCATTTTTTTAAGCAAATGTACCTCAAATTGTATGGCATAAGGATGGAAAACCACAAATAAAAATATCCTCTCAGTGGCATTGGTCACCCACTTCAGTTGCCGCATGGTCTAACGCGCTACTCTCGTGTGTACTAATAAGGGTGGTTTTATCAAAATAGTTTTACACTCTCCCTCCTTGAAAATGCGGGTAAACTTCTTCTAAATATAATCTTCCTAATCCATACAACCATTAACGTAACTAGTACTTAAGCGTACAACCCTAATGGGTAGTAAGACGTGATGCTAAAAAATTTATATTGGTTGTATTCGAATCCTAGTCTCCTGTGCGTTTAAAATTGTTAGGCTGGCAATAGGTTGGATTGCTGGTTATGCTGATATCGAGGATTGAATCCACACGGGTGAACTCGGGGTTGTTTTCTAAATATGAATATTCACTGTGGCCTCCCCGTACTTTCTTCTGTTAATGCATACTCACTTCTTATAATCGAACATATTCATCCCTACCTCATGAGTTACATCATTAAGATAGGGTGTAAGGAAATGCGAGTTAAATTTAAGTTCCTTAAAGTTTTTATAGTGAAACTTGTTTTGTTTTTTTGCCAAAGTAAATATATATTAACGTCAAAAGATACCTTTAGTTCAATTTTCTACATAAAACTATGAATATATTTCATGGAAATAGTTGAATCCAAACAGAACTTTTCTCTACGTTTGAAAACTTACTGTTTAAAATCCACTAAAGCCATGACAAATATTCAACTAATTTTTGTGTAAGAAAATTCAACTAAACGTATTTACTGAATCAATATTTCTTTTTTATTTCGTCCAAAAAGTTTTTTTTACCACGCTATACACTTAGGTACTAATGATGATAATGTGCTAGGGATGGGACAGGTTAAATCTATATATTAGCGAGTGCGCCCACATTTTCATGGAAGGAGAGAGAAAAAATCACCCTTAGTACACTTAACCAAGATTCGAGCCCCGATCTCACTGTAATCATCAGTGCAGTCTATTATGAGAGTGACGTCTTAGAATTAGACCATTCGACCATCAAAACCTTTTTTTATTATAAAAACTGTGTAGATATGGATCTTAACTTGCACTTCTTTATTAACCTTGGTGTTGAGCGTACAAATAATAATAATAGTAATAATAATACTTAGCACCGCGTCTTACTACCCGTTCGGGTTATACGCTTAAGTACTAACCACGCTAATAGGTTAGGAGTTGGGAAGGTTGAATTTAAAGAATGTGAACCCACATTGGCGTGGAAGGAGAGATCGGAAACCCCCCTCCAGTTCACTCGACCGAGATTCGAACCTCAACCTCCCCGTCCTTAGCAGTCTAGCTCAACACGAAACTAGTGCGTTAGCTAACTAGACCACCAAGGCGGGTTTGAGCGTACAAATAAAAAATATAAAAATTACTAGCACAATACCCAAATACCCATTTAGAAATCATTTTTGGTTGTACAATATGTCCTATCTATATTTGTGAATGGGAATCATTTTTAGAAACCCTCAAAATTTGAGAGGTGCGTTTCAATCAAAGAATCTATAATGGATCAAATATGTACTCCAATAAAAGTGTGAAACTGTACCTAAATTGAAGATTTCATTATAAGCAAAAAAAATTCTGTTCACTTTGTTCGTTTTTTGGGGGGCCCCATGTTAATTTTCAGTCACCCATTATTCCTTCACCCTTTTTGGTTAGGAGTTACCTGCCTGCAAAATTTTAGCTTCTTAGGTGTTCTGGGTTTCGAGAATTTTTGGCTGGACAGAGTAACTTGCAATTATTAGAATGGAGATGCTATTAGAGCAAGCTTAGCCAAGTTTTACCAAGCGAACCTTTTTTTTTTGCCGACCTATAACATCTCCATCGAGTGCAGGCAAGACTGAATCTTTGTTGTGTGGTTAATGGCGCTGATTGGATAATAATGAGGTCAGAGCGTCCATCCCCGCCACAAGGTCATTGAGCGTGGGAACTTATCTGTATCGGGACCAATTATGACCTCTCTGGATCTCACATTGAAACGTGAGTAATAGCGCTGTCATTAGTGCTACCCGCATCGGTGGGCACGCGGACTAAACGTCAAGCTATTATAGTTTGATTTGATTAAATAGCCAAGCTATTAAATGTGTTAAGATTACGGTTATAGCAGAAACTAAATATCATATTCCTTAGATTGAAAAATGACACTTGGATACTAGACTCGAACTCCGGATCTTTCGTTTAATTTGCCAATGCTTTACCACTTAGTTAATCAGGAGTCGTCTCATGCTAATGGTAATTTTTCACTCATATCTTAAGGCGTAGTCTGTGATGGACGTACGGAAGTCATCAGCAGCCATGCTGCCTTAAAATATGAGTAAATAATGACCTTGAGCACTGGAAGACTCCTGGATAACTCAGTGGTAGGATCATTGGCGTATTAAAATCAAAGCTCCTGGGTTATAATCCCATATTCATGTGTAATTTTCTAATTTAAAGAATATACTCCTGTCTGGTTTGCCAGTGACGGGAATGTCAGGATTTGAATCGGATGTTTTGAGGGTGTTTTTACAAAAATGGTTTCCCACTTTCCCTCAACGCAAGTGCGAGTGTATTTTGTCAAAATTTCTACCTCCTTTATCATTATACAATTAGTGTAGATAAGTGCTCATATCCCAGAGAGCTAGTAAATATACAGTGAAAAAACTAATAATTTGGTGCGGTTTGTGTTGATAGTAACAAAAAGTTATGTATTTTATTTAAGGACCTTTCTACCATAATCTTACTATACTTGCTTAAATACTTGGTCTGGCAGAGCTAGGTGAGTGATTAGAGTGCTGAGATCTGGCATGGAAGGCCTATTTACGATCCATTGTCGAGTGCAAAGACGATTTTTTTTCTTACACAAATTGCTTTTATCATTTTATATCCAGCCGAAGACTTGAGTTTTTTTTATTAAACTTCATCCTCCTTAAGTTAGATAGGCCTAATTAAAGTCACTACTAATCCGAGATCTCTAATACATTAGAGTCACATTACATTTTAACATCGCAGATGATTAGGTTTGTCTTCAAATCCAGTCTGGGTGCATTGAGGTGATTTTTCCGATTCAGTTTTCACTGAGGTTGTTTAATTAATTCCCTAATTAGTGCGGGTTCATTTCCTTTTAACTAGCTTCCCCATCCGTAGTTTTTAGATTATGTAGCTAATAAGTCGTGCTAAGCGTATAAAAAATAAAAACGGCGTTAAGAGCTGATATTAAAAAGCTTACAAATTAAAAGGAAAATAAACCTACAATATATTTAGATAGGTTGTAAGTGAAATAGCCCTGATGTACCGTACTTTTAGCTAAATGATCAAATTAAACTATTAATTTTAGACATTTGACAGAACTGACACGGAAACAACATCTCATCATTTAAATTAATTACTTATAAGTTCAAGTATGTAACCTTTATGACGACATAGATAAATTACCAGGGCTGATGACGAATAAGTTATTGTTTCATAAAAACTCACTTTCACTGTTAAAAGGGAAGAAATGCCTTGAAATAAAATTATCTGTATTCACCGCTGTCCTGAAAGGTATACCAACCTTCCTGTCATAGGCAGGCTCAGGTAAGATGTTGGAACACCTGATTCTTGTTAGGGGTACCAGAGCTCTGTTCTAGTTGACTAGCCAAGATATATTTTTAATCATTTCTACAGTAGAATATATTTGCTAGCGCTCTATCCCTTGATGGCCACCATGGATATCATCAACTCATACAATTCATGAACTCAGGACCAGAGGCTGAATTTTAAGTAAATACACTCATATTCGCCAAAAAATGTAATAGAAAAGCATATTTTATTCTTTTTAATTTATTGGAGGCATTTTTCATTTATTTGAAGTACTTAACGTGTATTTTCTGACCCGACTGATTATATCAGCACACGAGAATTTCTATGAGCGAGAGTGAAAGGGCCTACCACTTTTACCGATAAAGGTATTGTCACATATCTTTCAGGGTTATTTTACATGCTGCGATTGATATGGGACTGACGGCTATACTTGCCTTCCGCAGGTAGCTGTACTACGGATTTTTATCGCTCAAGAAAAATCCGTTGACTCCAGCTAGGTTCGAATCTACGAACATCTGGTCCTAAAGCAAGCACTTTACCCCCACTACAGACAAGGTTTACTAGAGGTATTTAACCTGCCCTTTCTGAACCGAACAGTATCTTAAAACTCACAATGCGTAAAATCCCCTGTCATACCCAACCGGGATTCAAACTGAAATCTGACCTTCTGGGTTAGAGTTTGTAGTATAAACCTATACGAGTACATCGACGCTGATGAGAGCAATAGTCAAGATGTATGCAGTTTTACCAAATTCTCGGGTAGCTTATTATTATTTAGCACCGCGTCTTACTACCCGTTCGGGTTATACGCTTAAGTACTAATTACGCTAATGGATTAGGAATTGGGAAGGTTGAATAGAGGAAGTGAACCCGCATTTTCGTGGAAGGAGAGTGGAAAACCATTTAGGAAAAACCACCCCCAGTTCACCCGACCGAGATTCGAACCTCGATCTCCCCGTCCTCGGCAGTCGGGTAGCTTAGCCTCAAGTCTATTTTGTGAGAAAGCAACGTTATACAATTATTATTATTATTATTATTATTATTTAGCACCGCGTCTTACTACCCGTTAGGGTTATACGCTTAAGTACTAATTACACTAATGGATTAGGAATTGGGAAGGTTGAATTTAGAGGAAGTGAACNCCCAGTTCACCCGACCGAGATTCGAACCTCGATCTCCCCGTCCTTGGTGGTCTGGCTCAACGACTGGCGCGTTAGCCAACTACGCCACCGAGGCGGGTGTTATACAATTAAGTACGTATTAAAGGTGAAGACTAAATGAATGATTATAATTACGGAAATCAGACGTCTCTGAATCATATTCGAGTACATTGAACACCCACTTCAGAAGCATAAGGTACCACTCTTGGATTATACTGGCTGCCGATGATGGCAAGATCGGGGTTCAGTTCCAGTTGGGTGCAACGAGAATAGTTTTCCCTAAATATATTTTTCCCCATTCTACTTCCATGAAAATACTGGTAAATTATCTCTAAAAAGATTTCTTCCTCATCCCTAACTCACTAAAGTAATTTTCATACATGTGTATAACTTTAACACGGAGCAAGATGTGGAGATAAAAAAATAAACTTTGGAGACAGGACGAGTCGGGTGGATTGTAAAGTAACTCCACCCCATATATAATCGATGTCTATTGCAGCGAGCTAGTATCGAAACCGCGTCCTTCCCGTCCTTGTTGACCCTTTGCGTCCTACAAGGTTTTAAAGTCATCAAGTGGCAACCATCATCTCAGTCTTGTTGCGTTGTCACTGAGACATTATAATTACACGAAGGAATGTCGCTATGAGCACACACCAAGGCCCCAAGTCTCAACATTAGTGGAGGTGTCTACATTAAAAAACAATTACTATTCAAGAAACAAAACAATAATTGTGACAACGAAAGTCTTCGTTTCATAGATAACGTCATAATATATTTATTAATAGTTTTTTAGGCCTGTCTATGACATGTTGATTATAATATTAACCAACTTAACAAAACCTAACCTTCAATTGATAAGCACATAGAAGGTTGAGCTTTGCTTAGAAAAAAAGTATATTTTTGTCAGATATTACGTAAGAGTGAATAAAGGGATGATGAACTAAACTAATTATACTTTTATCAAATAAAAGAATCGAAAATCTGGCTCCTTTAGTTTCTGTCTCATTGTCTATACTATAAGTGTGCAAAGTTTCAGTTTTATAGGTCATCTCGTTAAATTGAGATGCCATTTCAATCAGGAAATAAATGACGGCAACCCTGTATCAATATTAGTTACCTGCTCAGTTGCAGTCCATAAAGAGAGCACGTCAGTATATATTTTATAGTTTTTATTATTGTGTTACATTGGCTTGATAAAGTAATTATTAATCTAACTGTATATTCATTTTATTTTACTCGTTCATGCTTTCTCTGTTAGAATGTGTTTTTCACCTCATTGTTTAAATTTTGCTTAAATGGGGCAGACATTTAGTTGGGACAAAATGATCTAGTCCCAGTTTGTCCCAATTAACAGGAATCCACTTATTGTGTACATATATGTTAATTGGGACACATTGGGACTAGATCATTTTGTCCAAACTAAGAGGCTGCCCCATTTAAGCAAAATTTAAACAATGAGGTAAAAAACACATTCTATATATACGTATATATTCTATATATATTGTATGTGAATATATATCACCATAAAAAAAGATAAAGAAAAGATTGATACATACAAATAGAAGTATACACTGATTTTGGTAGAAGGTACGTTTTGAAATGTCTTCAAAGACGAACATAGCTCGCACTTTATATTTCTGACACTGTATCAAAAGGATATGTACAGTACACCCATTAAAGAGGATATACGATTTTTTTTATAGTCCATTACTCAAACTAGATTTGGCTCTAAGGACTCTTCAGGACTGGTTATAGAACGTGTAACGTAGATTAATGAGTAAGCCATAAAACAGGTAGAGCAAGAACCTACACAGGAACAAAAGTTATTAAAACAATTTTCATGTCTGTATACGCAAGATCTTGTCATATTCAGTCATCACTTTTAACATCAACACCTATAAAATAATACTAAAATTGAAGTAAAATTATATAAGTATATTTTTAACACTACATATTACCACCTTTTCGGGCTATACGCATTTGTATTAATTATGCTAATATGTTGGGGGTGAGGAATATTGAAGTTTTAGAGGAAGTGCACCCGTATTTTCGTGGAGGAAGAGTGGGCAACCATTTAGGAAAACCCCCCTTGTTACACCCGACCAGGATTCTAACTACGATATACCTGTCATCATATGTTTAGTCTATTGCAATAGTGACGTGTTAGACCATGTGGCCGCCAAAGGGGGTGCTACCAATGTTGCCCACTATATATTTATTTGTATTTTTTAAAATTTTCTTCTCACCATAGTATTTCTGTGGCCGTACTATAATTTATACAACACAAAATTGCTCTATATACAGGGAAACATTAATTCGAACATTTTATATCAACCCCACAATCCCATAGTTAAATTGTACAGGACCTCTTAGTTAAAGTAAACACATACCCACTCATATCCTGATTAATAAAATTTCCACTGTAAATTATCTACTAGTAATCGAGTATGGGCCCCCTCAAGACTTTCAGATCCAATGATAAAATTTCCACTTAAAATTGTAGGAATACATGCTATTAAAAACCTATTACCTGTTTAATGATAAAGTGTAATATATATCTTGTTTTCAACCAGAACCCCTAGGTCCTATAAATCAGCTTTGTTTGCCCAATCAGCTGTTAAAAATTGGAGTCTGTGTTTGCTTGCTGAAAATATTGAGTCAAGAGGGTGTTTGGGTATCTGCATGTCTACTCACATTGTGACACTGTATTATTATTATTATTATTATTTATTTAGCACCACGTCCTACTAACCGTTCGGGCTATGCGCTTGAGTACTAATTACGCCAATGCGTTAGGAATTGGGAAGGTTGAATATAGAGGAAGTGAACCCGCATTTGCGTTGAGGGAAAGTGGAAAACCATTTAGGAATAATCACGCCCAGTTCACCCGGCCGAGATTCGAACCTCGATCTCCCCATCCTCGGCAGTCGAGCTCAACACGACTAGCGCGTTAGCTAACTACACCACCGAGGCGGGTGTGACACTGTAGAACGATGCAAACAATCACTACTTAGGGCCAGTTTCTCATATTAAACTGGACCATTTCCACTTTGGTCTGGGTAGGTAGGTGTATTCCTGTATTTAGTATAGCGCGCCACTTGAGGCTAAATAAGGACCAGAATATATTCACACCTAGTACGCATCAAGTACAGTGCTATACTAAATACAAGAGCGCACTTGAATTGCGGAATAAAGTATACATGTCAGCAAGCGTTCAATTAAGGCGCACTTGAATTGTGGAATAAAATATACCTGTCAGCCTGTGCACATGAGTTTAGGAACAACCTGTAACCACATTAAACCCCTAACCCTTAACCTAACCTAAGCTAATCTAACCTAACCTTCATTTTCCATTTTGAACAAAGTCACTATACATTTAATTTTTACTCCGCAGTTCGTTTAAGGGTATTACCAACCTCGGATGAGTTGTTCCGCAATTCGTGTGCACTAAAATACAAGACAACACCTATCTAGAACAGAATGGAATGGGCCAGTTTAATATGCGAAACTAGCCCATTCTATTAGTGTCTATGTAGGTGTTGTCTTGTATTTAGTATCGAACCAGACTGAAGATGTGCTAAGTATGACTATCAAACTGTATCTTGCTGTTGCGTTTTTACTCTTGGATTTTTTCCCACCACGTTTCACTAATTTTTTATTTTTTTAACACCCCGTCCTACTACTTGTTCAGGTTATACCCATACGTACTGATTACGCTAGTGAGTTAGAGAGGATAAAGGTAGGAAGTGTACCTATATTAGCGTGGAGAGAGAGTGGAAAACCACTTAGGCAGTCTAGCCTATTGTGATAGTGACGCCTTAGACTATGCGGCCACTGAAGTATGTAATAAAACTCGGTAAACCCCTCACATTTTATAAACTAATATTAAGCCTCAAGTTTAATCTGCTTGGCTTTATAAACAAACCTTTTGCGTTAGCATCGCATGATTTAAACGCATAAAATAACCATCTGTTCGATTCTTTCGGGATCTGAATCAAGGTTTCTGCCTTAATAGTCTTCTTCGAGGTTGAGACGTTTATTTAATGGAATCTAACTAGTATGTCTACTGTCTAATCTTCTATAATCTCAGCATAGGGGAAACACAAATATTACACTTCAAATATTTATAAAATCACTCTTCATGTATTTACACTCAAAGCAATGTGTTCTGGAATCCGTCACTTTCCACACCGAGGTATGGGCTGACTCCTGAGACTAGACAACAGAACAATTTTCATTGGAAAGGCTTTATCTACCAGTTAACCGGCCCTGTGGTATAATGGTCAGTGCACCTGGTTTTAAGCCTAGAGGTCCTGGGTTCAATTCCCAGCTGGTACCTTGCGTATTTATCCCGAAAGGGAAATAACCCCAACGATCACCATGATTTGGTTAACTAGGTTTAAGTGTTTTCATTGTTTCCACACCCTCATACTTAATATTACCATCACCTCATCTCATCGGGACAAGGAAAGAGCCTCCACGGAAAGGATGTACGATTAGTACTAATGTACCTTTGCCCAGGGGACATTAGTACCGGTTAATCTTCCCATATTCTGGGCTACGGGTGATGTAGCCTGGACGCGTCATATACTATTATTATTATTATTTATCAGTTATAAAAACTACTAGATATACTTTCCCGTTTTCATATGTCTTCATATCAAATTACAACTTTTGAGAAATAATATCAATACTTATAATATTATAAAATATCAATTTTAAATGCAAAAAAAAAAATATTTATTATTTTATAAAAGGATCCTTCTATGAAAATGGGGCTATATAAATACAATAATCTGTACAGTTCTGCCAATTTTGACTGCTCTACTCTAACTTTTTATCTCCTGAAAGATTCTTCTATGATTAGCCGACCATACCTCCCCATGATAGTTCTTGCAGCAACTGACCAAAATGAAGACTTCAATCTCTTCACGAGGCTATACTTGCGTGATCTGTCCATTGAGGATCTCGAAACAAACATGGTGATGTTCAAGACTGACCTAACCAAATAGGAAAGGAAATTGCGTGATTCTTTTAAGAAGATCAAACGCTTTGAAAGGCTATATCGACGTTTATTGGAAAGTTCTTCATGGGTAGTATGAAGTTGTCGCAATTCATCAATGGTTAGATATAGTGGTGAGTGCACCTGGCTACGAGCCCGGGTTTGATTCCCGGCTGATACCTTGGGTATTTTTCTCTTAAGGGGAATGATCCCAACGGTCACCAGGGTTTGGTTGATTAGGCTTAAGTTAGGTTAAGACTCACCTCGGCTCCACAACATCACAATAACTATCATTACATCATCTCACTGCGGGTACAACGTGTAGACAACCTCCATTGATGTACAGTAGCCCCGTGGCTTCTTTGGTGCTGACTGACAGTTCACAGCTGACTTCTGACAGTCAACAGTTAGGTATATACCTAAATTTTGACTGTTAGAAGTGACAGCTGTTAAACATATGTTTTTTGCAGATCATATGGTTCAGCGTAGGGATAAAAAATGTGGTCTGGTAGCTTTTCAAAGCCGTCAGCTGTCAGCTGTGAGCTGTCAGTCAGCACCAAAGAAGCCATGGGGCTACTATAGTAGGCCTACCCTGGGTAAAGGTCTACGCCACAAGTGCGACTAATAGTCTACACATAAGGCGACCGAGCCTGGATGTAATGTGCCTTCCTATCATGTATGCCAAACGATAAAAAAAAACAGTTGTTAGAAGACCAGAATATACCAGTGCATTCGTATAAAAATCACCCCTAGCTTACTTGTTATATATTTTATGGGGTAAAAGGTGGAAGAATGGAAGGTTATTTTTATTATTAAAAACTTAAAATATGAGTAAAGATGGAGATGGAAATATATTTTGGTAGAAGGAGGTATTTAACTGGCACTTTTTGGACCGAATGACGTACAACCAAATTCAACTCTGGTTCACCCGCTTCGGTGACCTCGTGGTCTAACGCGCTACTCTCGCAGCAGACTAGACTCTACCGATGACGAGGAGATCGAGGTTCGAATCTCGGCCGGGTGTACTGAGGGAAGTTTTTTCCAAAATGGTTTCCCACTCTACCTCTACGCAAATACGGGTACACTTCCTCTAAGTATAAACTTCCTCATCCCTAATACATTGGCGTAATTAGTACATATGCGTATAACCCGAACGGGTAGTAAGACGCAGTGCTAAAAAAAACCTCTGGCTAGTTCCTATACTCGCTCCAGTGAGTGACAAGCTCGCGATATATCGATAACGGGGATACCGTGGTTCAAATCTCGCCAAGGTGCACTGTGCGTGATTTTCAACCCCCTCTCAACACGAATTCTAGTATATTTAGGAGTGGTGTGTGTGTAGGCATTTTTCACTTCGAGTCGAGTTTTGATATAAACGAGTTTTTTTTAGTTCGAGTAGTACAGAACATTATTTGTTTAGTAAATATTTCAAGTTGAATTTCTGTAATAGATCTAAATACACGAATAAGTAAAATAAAACATTTTTTTAGAGTTAGATTTTGTTGTGAAAATGTATTATCAGACAAATTCTATTTTTAAACTCAAGATAGAATAAAATTAATCAAACTAGGAATTCTCGATAAAAAGTTCAAAAATTCATAAAACTAAAACTATTCGAGTTTTGTAAAAATCTTCTAGTCAAGTTCGAGCAGCTACTAAAACTCAAACTCGAATTTACAAGTATTCGTACACTTAATACTTATTTCAAATTTCTTACCCAATTAGTGTGAAATATGTGGATAGCCCGTGCGGGTAGCAAGCCAATAAACAGACACACAAAGTAAAATATAAAGTATAGTCTTTTTCGTTTTATTCTTTCATGTTATAGTTTAATCATTTTGCAATTTTAAACACGTGCCATGCATTGAAAACTTGATGCGATGAAATTTATTTTGCCAATCAACAAGTTTTACACCTAATTATATTATTTATTCCGACTTGAGCGAATCACCAACACTAAAAATTGTTTCCATTACAATTATAATGTATAGCTTAAATACTTCAAATCAGCAAGGCACACATTTTCCATGGCAATTTTTATATTTCAAACCCCAAAAGTACCCAAGCATTTTTTTTTTAATTCATTTAAATATGACAAATAGACTACCTCTTTTAGCCATAATTTAAAGTGATAAGGTCTCATGATCGTTGAATAGATGGCAGCTCTAACTAAATTTGAGCTAAACTTGGACTTTCAACCTTTTCCCCTTGTATCCCTCATTTATAAATATCTATTTTGGTTTGTAAGTACTAATTTATTTTGAACACCTATGTACCATCTACGTCACCTTGTGTACTATTATAAAAGTGCACCGGTAGATGGCACTTCACGTCTGCTGAATTATTATTATTATTATTATTATTATTATTATCATCGCGTCTTACTACCCGTTCGGTTTATACGCATTTACGCTAATGTGTAATGGTAGGGTGATTGTGACATGAAATGGAGGACCTACAGTTTAACGTGGGATCCGAACCACGGTGGAGGCCTGGCATTCCACACATTCACAAGTTGTGATTAATACACGTCTTGTCAGAGGTGAAGGAAGGGTTTGGCAATCAGATAAATCTGTGCCGGGACCGAGGATTGAACCCTGGACCGCAGAACATAAGTCTGACACCTTACCCCTAGACCACCAGGTCACCACACGTCTGCTGAAGTCAGATGAGGAGTGTAGTAAGAGAGGTAAGTGAAGAATGGGTTGTCTGATAGGATGGTGCTGGCCCACACGTCGTGCGAGGTGGAATCAACCCAGACGGAACGTTTCTTAAGTACCCATTGTGACAGTGTATTATTATGTGCTTAAGGTGGGGTGCTAGCGAGCGTGAGTCTAGGGCAGTATTTTTGAGGTTTTTATAGCATAAACATTTTTTTGGTCAAAATAAATCAAATATTTCTTCTATAGAAACATAGAGTTTAGTCTTCTGCACATGATGACCTCAACAGTTATTGAATATCTGTCAAGGGTGTCCTGTAATTTAATGACAATTTTTTCTCTTAATTTAAAAGGTTTGTCAACAAATGCCGCTATGCTCATAACAGATATTCAACAACTGCTGAGATTAGCATGTGCAGAAAACTAAACTCTTTGTTTCTATAGAAGAAATATTTTATTTATTTTGGCCAAAAATTATTTATGCTATAAAAACTGCAAAAATACTGCCCTAAACTCACGCTTACTAGCACTGCAGCTTAAGTGTGGTCTGATGTATCAGCCCGATCCATTGTGGGTCATCAAGCTTAATCAACTTGGTCATTAATATATGTTGAAGCCACTGTGTTTTATTTACAAGAGGATAGATCTTATTCGTAAAATAATGGAGTGTAGTTGTCGAGTATCCAAAACTCAATTTAATTTCTTGGTCATCCACGTGACGTAATCGCTTAGTGGTACCGCATTTTGGGGAAATGTATCGTGAACACTTTTCTAATAGTACGCAAGCTGTGACGTAGATGGTACACCTACTAGGATTCAAACAGAGTTATATACAGCTGTATTCAGACTGGCTATCCAATCGAAAGAGCTTTTTTTTCAGTCAACGCGTCTAGCTACCATTTGGAGTCATTTTTATTTAGCTACAAAAAATAGGGAATGGATTGCGAAGGTATTATTTAGAAGAAACGAACCTACATTACGTAGAGGTAGAGTGTAAAACTATTTAGGAAAACATCGCCCCAAGTACATCCGACCGGGATTTTAGCCCACATCTCCTCGTCGTCGGCAGGCCAAACTAGATATGCTTGGCACCTTAGTCTGCGTGCCCATCGATATGAGCTTTTAATTTTTAAATTTGGCGTGGTGTGAGAATCTCCTGAGTTTTTCCTACTTATTGTGAGCCTCTTCTGAATTTTTTTCATAGTTCAAGCTCTTTCTAAGTGTTTGGTATATGAGCCGTTTTACTTTCTCTCGACCCCTCGGTGAGAAAGTATCGTGATCGTCAAATAATTCGAGCTCGAGATTTTTATTAATGTCCACGTTTCATGACCCCCTAAAACAAAAATAAGTGGTTTTCACGATGCCGTCTGTCCGTCTGTCTGTACCTCGTGCTAGAGCCGAAACTATTCTAGAGATTGGGCTAAGTATCTGGGGTGTTCATAAGGTCCTCACGAGGGTTTTTGGAATCAGATATCTAACCATAAATCAAACGGTAATTTACTGAAGGGCAAAAAGAGAACAAATCAATTTTCTTGAAATCTTCACTAAAGATTTTGATTACATTTTATATCTAGACACTATTTATCATTATAAACAAGATGGCATTTTTCATTTTCTCATGAAAATGACTTTGAGGGTACTTTACTTGAGGGAAATTTTCAAATTTTCATCATTTTTCCACAATTATTTGAAATACAAAAGAACTTATCATTGTAAAGTTGTAATACTATGAAAGATATTAATCTTTTATTAGAAATATTTTTTTATAAAATCAAGAATCTATGAGCTATAATAAAATATACAAACTTTTTAATTGAGGTCTCTGAAAATAAATTTGATTCTTACGCTCTTTATAAGAAAAAGATATTTATATTTTATCAGTTTTCTGTAACAGTGTTCCTAGTTCCTAATGCCATAGAGTAAGTAAGTAACAGTGTATATTATTTAATTTATGATCTTTGGTGTAGTATTTCTACAACAATGTATAGACCTATTATTTAGTTTCACAAGTCTGAAGATATTTCAGTAAATGTATATTTTAAAATAAAAGCGGGATAATGTCTGTGTGGTGCACCTTAATATTTATTTCTTGCATGATGTGTGTTGCATCCGGTTTTTTTTCCACACGATATGAGCTTCTCCTGAGTTTTTTTTTTTTTTTTTGCATAGTGGGGGTTTTTCTTAAATTGTATGCATAATGTGAGGCTTTTTTAAGTTTTTTTTTATGGTTTGAGTCTATTCTAAGTTTTTACCATGGTTTGAGCTTATTGTAAGCTTCTCCCCATTATGTAAGCCTTTTCTAAGTTTTTTCCCATGTTGAGAACCTCTTCTAAGCTTTTCGCTCTATGCGAGCCTATCTTTAAAGTTTTAAAGTTAAGACTTGAGTCAATCATAATTAACATTATCTGTCTGATATCTTGTATCTGTTAATTAGAATGTCGTACCCCCTATGGCAATGGCTATTTGGCTATTTGGTGTTGTCTGAGTACTGAAATATGTTTAGCCCACAGGACTAGAAATACAAAATTAGTTGCGCTCTTGAGTTTTGTAAACAAGAAGATGTCCTTGCTGTTAGTGACAAAAACATGGAAATATAATTAATAAAATTAGTCACCTTGCTACCAAATTAAATACGAAGCATAAACCATATACATATAATATTAAATATATAAACTATATATTTAATACTAAACATATTTATTAAATTACATACATTTAATATTAAATAAATGGTACGAAGCTCCGCACGGACTTTCTCAATCCATTGTCTAAAAATAAAGATATTTACTCAAAACTCGTAATATATGCGAAACGAAATAATATACTCACAAACCCGAGCAAAAATTGCGTTATACTTACGTTGAACATGTTTTGACTCCCGGATTTAAGTTTTATGATTTTCTTTTTAAAGAATTAAAATGTTCACTAATATATTTGGAAAAAAAAAGACATCAATATAGGGTCCACAAAGGTCAATACTTTGTATTAAAATGTTGACTTTCGGTTAAAATTTTTGACATCTGACTAGGGGCTACGCATCTTATGGTTATCGCATTTTTATAAAATTCCTCATTTATAAATTTAAACCAATGAAAATGGTAAATATTGACTATTGAGTCTAAAATAATAAAGATAGATCATTTTTGTACAAATATTTCCCCTAAGAGGTTAAAGAAAAAAGAACATAAACTTTTTGAGAGACCTACGTCTTATTATCTACTTACTCCTTGGAATTAAAGAATTATTGCTTTAAAACTTAAGTAGTATCTCTTCACAATCAAAGCTCACAAAATTGTATTAATCTATTTGCCGATATCTCAGAAACTATTTGGTTTATAAATATATATTTCAACTAAAATATTTTTATTTTTAATAATCCTACAATTTTGCAATGATAAGTTATGTATTATCTTAAATAGTTGCGGAAGTAAGGAAATTTCCATTTCTGTAAAGTGCTCTAAATTCCTTTTCATAGGAAAATGAAAATAGCCATTTTGTTTATAATCTTAATCAACGCCTAGATACGAATTTTAATCAAAATCGTTAGAGCCAATTTTGAGAAAATATATTTTTTCTCTTTTCGCCCGTTATCAAACTACTCTTAATTTTAGGTTCAAACAGACACACAGACAGACGACATTGCAAAAATTACTTTATTTTAGGGTTCAGGGGGTCATGAAACGTCGATATCCATCAACATCTTGAGCTAGATTTTTTTTACGGTCGCAATACTTGACCTTGCGTTTAGCTTGAACATTATTGGTTTTATAAAAATATGTTTCAAATAAAATATTTGTATTATAATAGACCTACATATTTTCAATGATAAGTAATTTCATATCTCTAATAGTTTCGAAGATGTGATAAAAAATTAGAATTTACGCAACGTACTGGAACCCTTAAAGTCATTTTGCCGAAAAGATGAGAGTAGCCATTTTGTTTATTATATTGATCAATGCTTAGAAATTAAATTTAATCAAAATTATTACAGCCGATTTTGAGAAAATCGATTTTTTCTCCTTTTGCCCTTCATTAAACTACCCATAATTTGAGGGTTAGATATCCAACTCATAAAATCCCTTGGGGCTCCCTATGAAAATCCTAGATACCAAGTTTTAGCCCGATCGGTAAAATTGTTTAGGATTTTCTCCGAGGTACAAACAGACAGATGAACAGACGGAAATTCAAAAAACACTTTTTCGGATTCGGGGGGTCATGAAACGTCGAAATTCATCAACATATCAAGTTCGATTTTTTTTTTACGATCACAATACTTTCTCTACCTGTAAGTTAGCGAGAAAGTAAAAATAAAAAGCTATAAACATATTATTTAATTTAGGATAACAACTATAAATGCAGGCCTCAGGCTCTAATTCCTCCAAACTTCAATTACATTACAGATCTATATCAATTACAAGTCATAGCTAGAATGAAAGTATCTCCAGAAACAACAACCATCACCTGGANTATATTTATATATATATATATTTATACAAACTTTTATTGGCTACCAGGAATAGTAAAATTTTCTTGCGCACATCCCTAGAAAAAATATCTTTCTACGTCTTTGCCAAAGGGTGCCTCTGGTAAAATAAACATTCACGATTGTTTCTGACCTGCGTCTGTTTTACATAGTGCACTAAATCTTGTGTTATCTTTCTCATGAGCATTGAGGTTATGTTAAAAAAACAAGCACTGTCAAAGATGGCATGGAGCGATGAAGCAATAGCCATTTACCATTCATATTATCTTCCACAAAGCACTGCGCATGCCCGCATCAGGTTACGGCACTTCTGTTCATATTATATTAAGTTGTGGGATAACCATCAGGCGCAGTTGAATGGAGCGCATTAATCTTAGCAGACGTGTTAGGTTACTTAACAGCATACTTTTCCAGAAAACATATATAGCTTGTGTTTTTAATGTTGTATTTTAATAGTAATATGCACAACAAGCTTATAGTTTTAATTTATTTTACGAGGAAGTGTTCTTTTCCCCATGGTGTTTTACTGCCAGTCCTGACTATACGTATTTAACCACCCTAATAAGATAGTTAGAGAATGGGAGAATTATCTAGAATAAATACACCCGCATTTACGTAAAGGAAGCTTTATACACCGTTTAGGAAAAAAAAAAAAACTTAATACAAATGAACTGGTTTCAAACCCTGATTTCCCGTCACCAGCGAGCCTGTCATTTAGTTTGCGTGCCCACTGACGCAGGTAATTATTTTTTTACTGAAGTAGTATTGATTATATATTTATTTTAAACGGCGGCGTCCTCCCATCCACAAAGTCTAGACAAATATAGATTATTTACACTAAGGGAGTATTATTTTTAGAAACGCATCTTACTACCCGTTTGGTCTATACGCTTTGTACGAGTATTAATTACTATAATGTGTTAGGAATTAATAAGGTTGAGTTTAGAGGAAGCGTACCCGCATTTGCGTGGGAGGAGAGTGGAAATTTTTTGTGGAAAAACCTGGGATGGAGATAGGGAAATCCTTTTGTAAAACCCAACTCAGCACACCTGGCCGAGATTTGGGTCCCAACCTTTCCGTCACCGGCAAACCAGACTAGACGAGACTGACACCCTTGTCCACATGTCCACCGATGAGGTTAGTATTCCCTACAATAATTATATGCCATGAGCATAGCGGCATTAGATGAGAAACTTTTTAAATGAAGAGAAAAAGTTGTCATTAAATTCCAGGACACCCTTGACAAGATATTCAAGAACTTTTAATGTGAATAAAATTAAACTTTTTTTTACAGAACAATATTTGGTTTCTCTTGGACAAAATATTTTAATATAAAAACTGAAAAAACTCTCTTTTTTTGCGTTCCCTACATCCTCACCTTAAAAATAATACTCTCAATATAATTTGTGACCCAATTTATTAGGGATGAGGAAGGTAATTTATTGGATCCCGCACGAGTGGGCACAAATTCTAAATGTCAAGCTAATATAATTTGTTATTTAATTTGGAAAATCAGACCTGGATACGGGAATCAAACCCGGGACCTTTGGCTTGGTACGCCAATACTCTTGCCACTGAGCCATTCTTCAATCATATTTCAATACTGAGTCTGTGATGGACGTGCGGAAATTGTCAGCTGCATATGAGTGATCAATTATTTAGATAACGAAATATCAGATAACGCAGCCACCTTCGGCTCGTGAGGGCTTTATGCTGCCAGTAGTACAACGACAGTTGTACAAATGATCACGATGGATAAAATATACAATCTATTATATTTAAGTATGAAGTAGCTCTGTGCTAAGAGAATTGGCGTACTAATCTGGTAGCCAGATGCGCTCTTACCACTGTACTAAGGGGCCATTTTCCTCTGTGGTAGACCTTGTTCTTATAGTCTCGAATGAGTCTGTCCCAAGCTCCGTGGAAAGATATTGTCGCACTTCTCACATGTGAAGGGGAAGGTGGTATTTCTCACCCAGTCTGAAATATAGTTTATTTTTTTAGCGTATGTCATCTAGGATTTGTCGTCTAGACATTCCTGGTTTTTTACTGAACGGGAAAAAGGATGTTTGTAACAGTTTTCTTAGTTTGAGACACCATTTAGCTGCGACTACTTCACCCCAATGAGATGATTATTATCATTATTAGCACCGCGTCTTACTACCCGTTCGGGTTATACGCACTTACGCTAATGTGTAATGGTAGGGTGATATAATGGTAGGGTGATTGTGAGATGAAAGGGAGAACCTACAGTTTAACGTGGGATCCGAACCACGGTGGAGGCCTGGCATTCCTCACATTCGCAAGTTGTGATTAATACACGGCTTGTCAGAGATGAAGGAAGGGTTTAGCAATCAGATAAATCTGTGCCGGGACCGAGGATTGAACCCCGGACCCCCAGTACAGAAGTTCAACACCTATACCGCCAGGTCACCCCCAATGAGATGATGATTATGTGGTGCTTGTATATGTACTTTTTTTATCACTGCATCTTACTACCCGTTTGGGTTCTACGCTTATGTACTAGTTACGCTAATGGTTCTAGGGATAATGAAGGTTATATTTCTAGGAAGTGTACTCAAATTCACGTGGAGGGAGAGGGGAAAACCAATTTTGGAAAAATCACCCTCATTACATCTGACCGAGATTCAAACCTTTATCTCCCCGTCATCGGCAGTCAAGTCTATTGAGAGAAGAGCACGTTCGACCGGAGCGGGTTTATGTACTTTCTCCCAATTGGGAATTTTAGGGATTCTTTTAATGTGTATAGTGGCAGACCTTTTAAATATCAAGTCTTAAGTGTTGTTTTTTTTAACTGTATTCCAAATCTTCAGCTATAATTACTAATTAAAATATTTTTTGTTTTGGTTAGTAAGGAAAAGGTAAAGGTAAAATGCCCAGTTTTTCCTCTTCATCCCTAGCCTCCAGAATGCGCCAACAGGTATAGTTCTGCTATAATCCTGTTTGTACACGAATAGTCACATGTTTTATTATTTAATTACCAAGACTGTGTGGATTAAACAAAATATTGCGGGTCCGTTTGAAACTGGAGCTCTCACAGTTATGTTGTTTCTTAACCCCCCCCCCCCCCTTTTTTGTTACACAAAAAGGTCGGTGGTGGT
>CABFWB010000311.1:239250-260291 GCA_902151455.1 Timema bartmani
AAAAAAGTATGTTATTTTTCCTTAAATCTCTTAGGAGAAATGTTTGCATAGCAATGATCTATCTCCATTTTAGACTCAATAGTCAATATTTACATTTTTTATTGGTCAAAATGTATAAATGAATAATTAAATATCAATGCGATGACTTGAAGATCTGCAACACCGTATAAAATGTTAAAATTTTAACCAGAAATCGAAATTTTAATACGAAGTGTTGACCCTTGTGGAAGACATTAAACTGTTTGAAATGCTCTTAAGTGGACAAAGATGCGCCTATTTTCTCATTGATTATATATCATTGTATATTATTTCATGCGTGTTCTTATGTGGATGATACAATGTACATTATTCCGTTCAGAAATCTTACGAGTTTATAGAAAGAGAGAGAAAGTCTTTGCGGTGCGCCGTACCATTTATTTTTCCTTTTAATTAATATAGTAGTTTGGTGAACACATTTCTAAAAGTTTCATAATATATTCTTTAAAAAAATTATTTTATAAAAGAAATATGCTATCTGCTCCGTGGCCATAAACAAGTGATTCCTCTTCTAAGGGAATCAATTTCAGTCTCCGTCCGTTTCACATGCTCTGGAACAGTTCATTTCACGTTTAGCTCGAACATTAGTCTAGATGTCACCATATGTTACACATACTCGGGAATGTAATAGGAATAAGGAGAAAGTGGTTTATGTGATATACATCGTTCACTGAAATGCTCTTTGCCACAACGTCTGCAGTTTAATTAGACTTTTTAGTTTAAATAACTTGGGGGTACTTAACGTGCAATCTCTGAAACAGATGATTATAATTATATTGTGACAGTAATTTTGAGCTTAGCGATAGAATAGCATATTTTTATGTGATATTAAATAATAAATTTATATATACTAGCTTCGGTGACCGCGTGGTCTAACGCGCCACTCTCGCAGTAAACTATACTGCCGATGAAGGAGAGATAGAGGTTCGAGTCTCTGTCAGGTACTAAGGGTGGGTTTTCGAAATTGGTTTTTCACTATTCCAACACGCACATGCTGGTACGCTTCCTATAACTATAACCTTCTTAATCCATAAAACCATTAGCGTTATTAATGCATAAGCGTATAACCCGAACGGGTAGTAAGACGTTGTGCTAATTTAAAAAAATAATAATTGAAATACGAGTAAAATAATAATTAAGTCTAGATACAAAGTATATGTAGCTGAATAAGTTAATTATATGATTGTATATGCATACCTATTATTAATAATACTTTAACGTGAGTTGATATATTAATAGTCCATGCGCACACATCTACAAATTAAAGGTGGAATTTTAAATTTTTGACTAGAACTTATTTTAAATGTATTAAAAACTAGGACGGAAGAAATAAACTTAAGAATTTTTTTTTCTATCTGTTTGAAGCAGATAAAATAGTTGCCCCACGTAGCCACCGGGCAAAGCTGGGTACTTCTGCTAGTTAATGATATAATTAAAATAATTCTAAAGTTAGTTTAAGTATTTACAAAAAATTTGTCCCAATAAATCACCTCACACACACACACACACACACACACACTAATTGATGGCTTTATGTTTATTAATTTAGACCACCTCTGTGGTCTAGTGGCTATATTTCCTGTTTACAGCTCCAAAGGTCCCGGGTTCAATTCCAAGTGATTCCTGACATCCTCTGAAACAAATGTGGAGCTACTTGAATGAAATAGTAGCGACTTTGGTCTAGAAAACTAAGATTAACAGTTGGAGGGCTCGTTGTGCTGACCATATGATACCTTCTATCCACAGAAGTCAGCACTATCTTCACCAACATACGTCAGCCGGTATGGCTCGATGGTGGGCTGACTTTATAGAGTTTATGTCTACTATTCTATAATAGACTCTAGGTACCGCCTCCCACAACCCAACCCCCTCACCTATTTAGATCACAAGCCACTAATGCGGAAAATTTCAACAGCGAAATTTACTTTTTTTTTTATCTCTAGTTGTAAATCGTGGAGCACGAAAGAAAATATAGATAATAAAAAAGATTTATTAGATTGGATTTTTTATCTATAAGTTACCTTGTTACAGACTGTACTTTGATCTTTTTTTTTACCACCGTTCAGGTTATAAACAAATAAATATACTTACTTTAATGGGGTAGGACTGAGGAGGGAGGCATTTTAGAGGAAATCTACCCGCATTTGCGTGGAAGCAGTGTGGTGAATCATTTAGTAAAAACCACCCTCAGTAGGCCCGATTGGGATTAGAGTCCCGATTTCCCTATCATCAGTCTAACACGAGAATGACTGACGCCTCTGGCCATTCGGCCACTGAATCGAGATAATCTGATTGTTACGGGTTTCCTGGAAATCCCAACAGGCTACAAATCTATGTTGCTTGAACTCTAGTCGACTTATTATTTAATGAGTTGCTGTCAGGTGCAATGGATATTTTGTAACATTTCAACTGTCAGATAGCGATGATATTTTTCTAATCTTATCCGAGTGAACTTATTGTTTGTTCACTGATAAGTGTATGTTGTTGCAAACGTTAATAAATGCTGGGGGGGAAGGGCGAGATGACATGACCAGGCTCGTTAAAAATAGTAATTAATAAATCTATATCTACGTGAAATACAACTCGCATTTTTTGTATATTTTTAAATTAACACCACGCCTTACTACCCGTTCAGGTTATACGCTTAAGTACTAATTACGCTAATGGGTTAGGAATTGGGAAGGTTGAGTGTAGAAAAAGTGAGCCCACATTCTCTTGAAGGGAGAGTGGAAAACCATTTAGGATCAACCTCCCCCCCCCTCAGTTCACCCGTCCGAGATTCGAACCTCAATCTCCCCGTCCTCGGCAGTCTAGCTCAACACGAAACGAGTGCATTAGCTAACTACGCCACCGGGGCGAGTAGCTCGCATTTGTTTAGTAAAGCCCACTTTGGTTGACGCATGCTCTAAGGCAGGGGTTTCCAACTTTAAAGGGGCCCAAGGGCCACCGTTGAATCCACGAGGCTAATGGCTAAATTTTGTGAAATTATGCAAAAATGAGAACAGGTATTTAACTGTGCATTAACTCAGAAGTAGTAATTTAAACATGTTTAATTGCATATTAAAAGAATTTTCCGAATAAAATATATCATATTTGATACGCAACTATAGTACAGCAGATGAAAGGAAGAAATTGGGCAAGAATATTAGTTGGAGATTTCATGGATATTTCCCCAAGCAAATCAAAACTTTCTGTTTCTCGGCTAAAAACATCAATTTTACTGCAGTAGATTACTTTTCCAAGACACTTTGTGGACCTAAAAACAAAAAGGCATCCCGGGGCACCAGTTTGAAACCCTTAGTCTAAGGCGTCACTCTCCTAATAGAATGGTTGTCGATGACGAGGAGATCGTGGATCGAATCCCGGTCGGTTGTACTGAAGGTAGTTTTCTCTACACAGTTTTCCACTCTCCCTCTACGCAAATATACGCAATATATTCTAAATTCAGCCTTCCCTCATCCCTAACACATTAATATAATTATTATTACATACGTTTATTACCTGAACGAGTAGTAGGAAGCAGTGACAAAGTTATATAAATTTGGTAAATTTTTCTTTTTCAACGTTTTTCTGTCGACTTACTCAATCAGTTTATCTATGTTAATATTCCTACCCCCACATAGAGATAATTTTGAAACATCTTCCCCCAAATGACTGTTACGGGGGCTAAGTATCTAGTCTTCAATATAAATTACGATTTGGATCATTGGACTATATTAATATTTGTGTACCTTTAGTAAGAGTGGCTCGCTAATAAAAATATTTTATTTTTTTCTAAAAGTATTTAACAAAATATTATTCGCATTAGTGGTTATGCGGTTTAAGGCATTATTCTTTCAATATATTTGACTGTAAGTGACGACGAGATTGGGGTTTTAATACCGGCTAGGAGTACTGATAGTGGTTTTTCTTAAATAGTTTCCCACTCTCCCTCCACGCAAATGCGGATACACTTCCTCAAAATCCTGTAACAAGGCGTGGAGTTAAATATATATCTTGTTTGCGTATCTTATATGTGTATTTCAACCAAGCTACACAGAGTCCACCCCCTTTTAGATACCATTAGTATGTGCATTTATTTCTTTAGCAAAGCCATAAACGTCTCTAGCTCTTATTTATTGGGGGAAGGGAGCATTACGAACTGATTTTAATATTTATTTAGAAGATTATTTCGTAAAAAATCAATAATATGATGCTAGTATTAGTTCAATACACCATTTAAAAATCCCTTAACTATTAATGAATTTCTTCAAACAAGGATTTTCAATTTTCTAAATGAAACAATTTATTTTTTAATGGTATTAAGAATATATCATTTGGGTATATTATTGGGGGGAAGTGTCCCCCACTTTCCCTCCCAATAATGACTCCCATAAGTGGTGGGGGAAACCCAAACTTTCAAAGTATTAGAATTCTTTTGACAATTATTCATGAAACATTATGTCTCACTTATTAATGTAAAATTTCTTACACAGCAACGTACTTGGGGGGGCATAAGGGGTAGAGGGGCAGGAGTCACAAGGGGGGGTGGGGCAAGATGGTGTTGTTTTGGGGCTCAAAGTATTATTATTCATTGTTTTTTGGTACTTATCTTCTATATTTAGACTAGAATTTTATTGGAGTCTTATAAAATTAATGACACGACCTACAGCCCCAAATAGATTAATTTTTTTAAACTTTAAATTACTTCAAGAAGTATTTAAGGTTAAAAATATTCGTTGCTTTCTCCTGTTGAAAGATCTCACCACGTGTCACCACAGGTGGGAACCGCACCCTCTCCTCCCCTTTCTCTTCAAAAAGAAATGTGGCTACGAACCTGTGCCTATCTTTATTCAAGGGCGTAGAAAGATATTTTTTTAAAGGAGGTCCACTAGAAAATGTTACTATACCTTAAGCCATTAAAATATGTTTATATATAGGGGTATATATAATATGAATCACACTATGGGGCGAAGGGAGGTCCAGACCACCTTGACCCCAACACTTACCCTTGTGAATACAATGATTGAAAGTTTACTAAGGTATTTTAAACTAAGCATATTATATGAGAGATGTTCAAATTTGATTTAAAATTTGAAACACAAATCGATCTAAAGGGATATTAAACAAATTTAACAATTGCGTAGCCATTTATTTTCAAATCCCCCCATCCCTCGTTCCTCTCAGTAGTACCCAATTTAGAAACAAGAAGTTCGGCACGCACGAAACATATAGAGCTTTTTTCAAATACACTTAACACATCCTCAGTGACCTATGTTATATTATAGTTCTACTTCAAATATTTTATATTAGGGCTTAAGGAGAAGAAGGATAAATGTTTTGCTTGCATACCCCTTTTCCCTAACCTTCTGGGTGTACCCCAAAAGTCTATAGGATAAAATTGTCTATATATTTTATAACTGAATTAGATTATTTGTTGGAATAAATCGAGTAGGGTGGTTGGAGTTGGCCGCTTCTTGCCTACATCTTCTCGAAGAGTTCATTCATGCGAGACGAGTAGTCGGCCATCTGTCCCCCCTCCCCTCCCCTCCCCACAACTGGTGATGACGTGACCCAAACAAAAACAGGTGAACCGAATTGCTCGATCAGCCGTTACCTCAACTTTTAGTCGCGATAGCGGAATTACAGTCAAATATTTACATTTCACTGAGGTTTCTACTGAGCAAGGAGGTGTCTCAGACTCTCGCTGAGTACCGTGGTTCGGAATACACCTTTTTCTGCGCAAGGAGGTGGTGCAGACTTTCATCGAGCGCCGTGATTGTTGGAATACATCTTTTGCTGCGTAGGGAGGTTGTGCAGGCTTTCATCGAGCACCGTGATTGTTGGAATACACCTTTTGCTGGGCAAGGAGCAGATTTGCTGAGTGCCGTGGTTAGAAATACACCTTCTGCTGCGCAAAAAGGTGTCGCAAACTTTCTGAGCACCTTGGCTAGAAATTTGCTACTATAAAAAACAAAAGGTAGTTAAAATCGCTAACAAATTTAGATATCTGTGTTTTTATCTGTTCAGGAAAAGCGTTAATGGCAGTCGCCTCCGGCGCAATGGAGGATCGGCACGACGACGAGTTCGGGTTCGTGAAGCGCGACACGGTGCTACTGGAGCGAGCCATCAAGGACGAGGGACGGAAAACATCCACCACGTCCTCCGACAACAATACCACAGGAAGCGAGGGGGTAGGACAGGAAGAACCTACTTCCGGTCCGACCGCCGCCGACCCACCAGTTGGCCAGCACCCTGCCGAGGACCCACAGGTGTCAAGTCAGACCAGTTCGGTAGACAGTTCATGATGTCTCACACTTCGGTGGCGTCAACGACCCTACTAAGAAGATAGAAGACATCGCCGTAAGACCCCCAAGACCGTCTAAACCTCCTCTTCCGGTGCTGGGGAAAACCAGGAGGATGTCCAAGCTCAAAGACGACGAGCTTCCTCAGAGCTTCCTCGTCAAGTATCTGGGTTCACGAGACGCCCGTGGTCTGTGGGGGATCAAACACACGAGACGTCCAGTCGACGCCCTTGTGGCCGCCGCCAAGACCCTCAAATCTGGCACTGTGCTGCCTATGGTGAAGCTGGTCGTGTCTAAGGAAGGGGTGGCTATCGCGTACCTCGGCTCGCAACCTAACAAGGCGTCCGGGGGCCGTTTCCACGCTATAGACACCGTCTCGTACGGCGTACAGGACCTTGTGTATACTCGGGTATTCTCGATGATTATCGTGCGTGAGACGGGTGGCGGAGGCGGCGGTGCGGCGCAGGTGCACCCGTTCGAGTGTCACGCCTTCGTATGCGACAGCCGCGACAGTGCGAGGAGGCTGACGTACGCCCTGGCCGCGGCCTTCAACGAGTACAGCAAGACGGTGAAGAAGTCCCCGGGTGACGTGAAGAAGAAGTTCGCCATCGACCTGAGGACGCCCGAAGAGATCGAGGCTGAGTTACAGTCACCCAACGCGCCCGATGACTCAGAGGCGTGATCACCCTTTCATAGTTCTGATTGGCTGGACGTTCTGCTGTCGAAACGAGTGCATATGTCTTAGTGTGTGTTGTTTACACAATTATATAAACATATGTGACAATTAAATTTGAAAGAGATCTTAAATTCGGGAATACAAATTTCATAGATCCGTAAAAATGCTTTTTGTATTTTACATACTTTCCAAAGTAAAATGTATGTAAATCGCAAAATAATAACATTTCTGTTTTCATTAGTAGGTTTTAGGTTCGATGTTCCTTCTGTTATTCACTTAAAATATATCATTTGTTTTAAAACCCACCTCCAATGCACCTGATTAAGGCTCAAACCCGGCCTCCCAAGCTTAGAGCTAAGCTCGCTTTCACTCTACCAAACATTTCAACGTTTCTTGAGGACACCACATAGTATCAGTTTTAGTTTAAAAAAAAATTCAACATTTGTGTGACACATTAATTGTTATGTAGTATTCTAAATATAAATTTGAAAAAGTATCATACTACTTAAATTACATTAATTGTATCATTAGCGTTCAAATGTTAGAAACTAATTACCTATTGAACTTAGTGAAATACAATTATTTTAAATATAGAATGTTAGTTTCTTTTTACATTTTTTTGCACAAAAGTGCCACAAATAATAATATTAAATAAATCTACAGCTTATTCATGATTATGTTCTATATTTAGTGAAACCTTGTGCGGGTTTGGTTGTTGTGAGCCGGCAAAACTATTTGAAACATTAATAAGTGTGATAATATTTGTGTGTTTTTTAGTAAAAATATATAATTCAAACGAAATGGTAAGAAGATTCCTTGTTTGCACCAAGATAACAAGATTTTTAATATTAATCCACAACTAGTGTACATAGAACATGCCATTTTTGTCGACGATAATGTCGATTACAGTTTTATTAAAAAGTAGCTGTGTTTTAAAATTAATAAATTATATTAATTGTATGTGTTAATTTCTGATCACGTAGCTCCAATAGTTCACAGCTTGTTTAAATAATGTTCGTCACTATTATTTTGACAAGCATTACAAAATAATGGAAGAAAATGTACAGCGAAAGTCCTACCTTGATAGTCTACACTATGGTCCTATCGTGTAAGTTGCGCCATAGTAGAAACAAGCAAGGTGAGCTTGCTATCCTCCAGGGTGAACGAAGTGTACATCAACAGGCTATGCCGGGATCACGATAAACTTAACGTTAACTTGACGTAACGTTCACTTAAAGTTAACTTAACTTAAGAAAACAGATGTGTGATCACGATTCACGTAACTTAACGTAACAACTGGAGCCAAACATCTGCATTCTCGAGTATGATCTGTGATTTGTACTATTTGTAAAGTGATGATCTGTGAATGTTTACAGGTTTCAATCGATATAATAAATATCTATTACTAAACTTTTTTGATAAATTTAGCTTTCCTATTTTAGTTTAATTACTTTGTTTCAATGTCTGATCACTAGAACTTAAGCTAAAGAGTAGACCTTGGTATTAAAACCAACAAATTAATGATAAATAGCCCTGTTGACGTCACTCGCATAATTATTGGCTGGCTGGATCACGTGATACCCTCCAAGTAACGTTCACTTATGCCGGGATCACGATCAACTTAACGTTAACTTAAAGTTAACTTAATGTAACTTAACGTAAAGGATCTCCTCGTGTGTTTAAATGGAAGCGATCACGATGCAGTTAACTTAACGTAAGAGATGTCCTGGGAGGTCTTTTATTTTAAGTGAACGTTACTCGAAGGGTATCACGTGAGCTAGCCAGCCAATCATTATGCGAGTGACGTCACAAGGGCTATTTAGTAATTCATTTATGGGTATTATGACCAATGTTTACTCTTTAGCGTAAGTTCTAGTGATCAGACATTGAAACAAAGTAATTAAACTAAAATAGGAAAGCTAAATTTATCAAAAATGTTTTATAATATATATTTATTATATCGATTGAAAACTATAAACATACACAGATCATCACTGTACAAATAGTACAAATCACAGATCATACTCGAGAATGAAGATGTTTGGTTCGAGTTGTTACGTTAAGTTAACTGCATCGTGAGCACTTCCATTTAAAAACACGAGGAGATCCTTTACGTTAAGTTACGTTAAATTAACTTTAAGTTAATGTTAAGTTGATCGTGATACAAGCATAAAACAATCGTCTCTATTTACTTTGTTTCTTCACATTAAGAGCGTGCGTGCGGGTAGTAAAACGCAGTGCCGGGAAGGGAGTGAGGGGGGAAGAGAACAATAATTCTAAACCTAACATTGTACCACGATCACATTCTATCATTAATTTGGGTATTTGCTGAAACCCCTAATTTTACAGTGTAAACAATAAATAACTGGTAATTCAACAACCCCCTTGCTCACTTTGGTGGCTACATAGGCCAAGGTGTCACTCTCGTAACAGACTGGACTATCGATGATGGAGAGATTGGGGTTCAATCCCGGTCAGGTGTACTGAGGGTGGTTCTTTCCTAAATGGTTTATCAATCTCTATTTATTAATTCTTCCTAGTCCCTAACACATTAGATTAAATCACTAGTACACAGGCGTGTAATCCGAAAGGGTAGTAAGACGCGGTGCTTGATTCCCCTCAACCCATACCACCCTACAGTGGAGTGACTGCCAGAGGAGTATCTGTCAACTATAATAGTTAGCTCAACGCTAATGTGCTTTACTCAGACACCAAAGTAGCGGTTTCAATCCTAGGTCAAGTACACATATTTTCCTTAAATAAGTAGTTTTTCATAATTTATTCAACTATGAACTAAATAGTCGTTCTTTTTTTTAGGGCAGAATTTGCGAGGGACGTGTGGAAATCGTCAACTACATATGAGTGATCAATTAAGATCGCGTGGTTCAATCCTCGGTCCCGGCACAGATTTATCTGATTGTCAAACCCTTCCTTCACCTCTGTCAAGATGTGTATTAATCACAACTTGTGAATGTGTGGAATGCCAGGCTTGCACCGTGGTTCGGATCCTACGTTAAACTGTAGGTCCTCCATTTCATCTCACAATCACCCTACCATTACAAATTAGCGTATGTGCGTATAACCCGAACGGTTAGTAAGACACGGGGCTAATAATAATAATAATAATAATAATAATAATAATAATAATAATAATAATAATAATAAAGATCGCGAGCTATCAGATAACGCAGCCACCTTCGACTCAGGAAGGCTTGATGCTGCCAATAGTAATGACAATTGAACATTGATCATAGTGTATTAATTAGCCAAGCAAAGTATGATTATAACGTATGTAAATATCATATTCTTTAAATTTATTCCCGTGTGCAGGTGTAACACTCCAATTTAAATAATATAAATCGTTAAATCTAAAGCTAATCTACCTGCAATACAAACTACTATAATAATAACTCTTTACTCGTTCCAAACAAAATTTCATTTACCAAAACTACTTATATTTAAATAAGAGCCCTTCGATAAGAAAACTAATTAATATTCCTTACGAACTTACCATCTTTTTTTTTAAATTATAGGTAGAAATTTATTTCATATCTATATCTTTAAATAGCTCCGCTTGATGAAATTTCGGACCCCTTTTAGAGACACGTTTAGTAGTGCAAACTATTAAAGGATTATTCTAAGCAATAACTATACAGCTCACGTTGAATTAGCTTTTAACATTAATGCTCACATTTGTTAAGATGTTAATTTTTTGTGACCACTACAAACTACACTCTTAACATCAAATATAGCCAACGGCTTAGCTTGTGTGTTTCCTCAAATTCAGCCTCAGTCCACTGAATTTGATCAAGCACAATTTCAGCATATACATAAAAGGATTCGCAGAGAGTGAAAAAAAAATCCGATATAAACGTGCCTTTTAGCGGAATGAGATCACAGTATACTCGAGCGCTAGTGTTGTTTTTTATTTTGGTTCTTTTTTCTTTCTTTTTTTGTGAGAGCGAATTGAGGGAAATATTTGTAAAGACTAACAAACACTAAAACCAATGGAGGAAAAAGTCCCGGCCATGTTTGATATTTTAAAATTAAAAACAAATTGTTCCTGTAAATTGGATATAGATAAACAAATCAACTGCGATCAATTAAAAATTTAACTTATCATAAATAATTATTCTTGTTTTGAATTATTTTCATATTTTTCAATCAAGACTGATCAATTTTAATTGACGCATTGGAATGGATTAAAAACAACGTATGATGCATTTTATAACTTGTATTGATACTTCAAAGGACTATATAGTCCACAAGCTTTTCAAAATATTGCTGGAAAATATAAGTTTTAGTCGAGTTCAATTCAATTCAATTCAATTCAAAATCCACTAAATCTCCTTTTTAAGTATTCATAATCCAATTAATGGGATCTGACGACGTCAATTTTGATAAATAATATTAGTTTTCACAATAGTTTTGTTATGTAGCTTTGAATAAGGTTTTTCTTTGATGCTTCGATCATGTTTTGGTTGGTTTCTCTTTGTTTCTTTGTAGAGCTTCTCAAAATTCTTCAATAATAATTTCTTGTTGCGCAATGTTTGAATTGAATATAGTCAGTTAGATTGGCTGCAGAGCTAATGGGGTGGACTCTGACCTAAAAAGCCTGGACTAGATCCATCGATAACTGTGACGGATCCAGGGGGAGGAGGGAGGGGTTATCACTCCCCCCTCCTCCATAGAAAATAATCAAAACTATTTAAATCAATACCTTAATGTTGTAAATAATGACAAACTCTAACACCTCCCTCGCCCTATATTGTACATTATCTAATCATTAACTCTTTCAGCTTAGCTCTAATGCGCATAAAAGCAAGTCACTTAAAACTAAAATTTCTCAGTAATTAGATTGCTAAGTTTAGTATGATAACTAATTATTTGTGTTAAAATCATTTTTTTGTATTAATACAAAAACATTATAGACCCATCTAGTAGACATTTATTACCTTTATTGGGGCAGTGACTTTTTGTTTTAAGTTTTTTTTGTACAAAAGTATGTTTTTTATTACACGTTTTTTTATCATAGTGATTATTAATTAAAGTTAATTTTTATAAGTTAGCAGTATTATCAGCATTAAAATAACTATAAATTAGATTATCGATTATTTAAATTATTAAATTTATACTTGAAGGAGCCTTATGAAAACCAATCCCCTTTCTACAGCAGCTTCTGGATCCGCCCTTTTTTGAGAGAGACTTTTTCCCACAATGTGGTTTCACATATTCTCTCCAGGCAAGTGCTGATGTTTTTAAATAGCCCTTCTTAAAATATATTATATTCTCGTTGGCTAGAAAGTTTTAGAGTTTAGAATACTACCAAAAAAAAAGTTCAAGTAAAGAAAGCCAGTAGAACGAAAATTCTATAAGGGATAGTTTTCATACAAACCTTTGGGCTGGTATTACTATAAATATATAATATATATAAGTATAAATAGTTGATTTATTGTCAAAGTTTAAATACATGACAATTATCAAAAAAATATAAGATCTAAAATAAAGTGAAATGTTCTAAAATGTGACCACCAAAGTATTTTTAAAATCGACTTTCCTTTGCGTAGAATAAATTGAGGTTTCTTTTATAAAACTCATTTAAAGGAGTAAATGTTTACTTTTGCCAGATTAAATATATTATTTAATTAATAAACCAAAATAAAACAGTTGACAAAAAAAGCGTAATTACACTCGTTAAACTGTGAAACTATTTGTTCACGTTCACATGACCTGAGTGAAGTCGGCTGAGCTATGGAAGCCGGTATCAGATATTTGATTATTTAAACTGCAGGTGTCGCTAGTGTATTGTATTGGTTAACGATATTTTTTTTATTGTTTGTACGTACTTGTACCGTTGATGCAGGTACCGTACCACGAAAAAGTGATAGATTTTTTTTTTGTGCTTATTGGGCTGGACAATTTGGGCTACATAGTGAAAAAGTATACACAAAGAATTTTAAGCACAGGATTATGATAGTTTTTGTACCAATCTAGTTTGTTTGCATTTGAGAAATTATAATCAAACATTTAAAATGTAGTTCATAATAATGTTAAATTATGTATAAAGAAATTAAATTATCATCTTGGTAAAAATATTATCATAATCTTATGTAGTAATTACTTTTAAATATCTTTCACTTATAGAGCCAAAATTGTCCAATCCAAGGAACACTAAATTAAAAGTTAAAACCAATACGAGTATATTACGTTTTACGTTTGACTCAGAACATATTTCAAACAGCTAGACTTTTCAAAACTTGCATGAATTTACTTTAAGGATCACATTAAAATTGTGTAACAGTGGCGTGGAGAATATATTATATACTTTTATGAGAAGATTGATGCGTATAAAATAATACCAAAACAACTATAATGGAGTTTCGTCAAAATGTGACTTTTTGAATTAATACAAATCTGATTTGATTGCAATCGATCATGTTAAACACTCAATAATGGTTTTTAGTAAATTGCTTTTATTTTCATTCCCATTCCATTCTATATCTAGGTCAACTACGTGCAATTGGTACTATTTTGTAAAATACGGAATGGGTTGCAACTATAGTGTGGATGCCAGACAATCCAGTTAATGACCACATTAGCTACTATAGTAAGATATTGGTAGAAAAACCTTTTAGAAAGTACAAACTAATTTCTGTGGTCAACAACTATAGCATTCTATCATATTATATAAGTCTCATTTTACACGTATATATCAAAAGCGATAGCTGCGAATCCCATGAGTTGACGTAAAGTAGATAATTAGCTATTCTAACTGTCATAATTATAAGGTTCTTTCTTTGAAAATTGGACTGTGACACTTATATTATTCACAGTTCCATGTGATATTTTCATTTCCTTTGTTTATTATTGCGAGTAACACCACCACAAACAGTGGTGAAGTATTGAATTGCTAGAGAAATTGGCACCCTTTATGAGAGTGAACGTAAACACAATTCATTACCGTGAATATGCAAACAAAATGTAAAGAGAAAAATATAAAGTAAACCAAATCAATTTGGCATAAGAAGCACATAAAAAAAATAGCTGTATTGCCTGGAGGATTTAATTAAAGCGTGTCCTGTAACCAAGTCACTAAATTTAAATACCATCTATAAAAGCGTGTAAATGTTTTCAAACTTGTTATTTTAGTTACTAAATTCATTTAATTTTGAATAAATTTGCTAGACACGTTGTCATCTTTCAGAGTTATTGTTATATATTAAATCAGGTATGTTCAACTTGTTGAAAAATATATATCTACGTAGTGTCACGTAAAAAAAACCCCACCATTTATCTACTTATATCAAAATCTATATGTTACTAGGCAGGGTTTCTTGTTATAAAACAACACAACAAATAAACAAAAAAAAGATTGTAATCCAATTACGCTTTATCGAGAATGTGTAAAGTATGCAAAAATTTGATAAAAACTAATTGTTAAACCTTTTAATGTGTCATAGAAAAGAAAATACTGCCATGGTGAGCATTTTAATTTGTTTTTATGCGAGTTCCTAAAAAAAAATCGGATAAAATTTATTGATCTCGAACAAATTTGATTCTACGTGGACGTCCTTCGTGTATGTTGTTAATATTAATCTCGGTCCAGATTGTTTTGAACCAAGGGACAAGGCTTCGAATAATTTTGTGAATCCTTGGTACTGTATAGCTCAGTGATTAAAGCATTAGAGTATCAATCCAAAGGTCCCAGATTTGATTCCCATATAATTTAAAGAATATAACCAATAGTAGGACTATAGTAACCACCCCCATCTTTTAACAGAACGGGCTGAAACATTGCTACTCTTTTTCCAAGATAACCCTTCTACCCAAATCTATGTTAAATTATCTGCCAAAATGTTATAGACTCGACAAATCTAATAATTCTAAGTATCGGATGAACTTAATAGATTTTAATTTATTTATTCTCCAAGCCATTAATTATATAGCTAACGCTATTAATGGGCGGCATTAATTTGTAAACCCTTGAAACATATCTTGTCAATGTCGGCTACCTTAAACTTACTTGCATAATATACTGTACTATTAAACAATGTTTTTCTAACTGTGATACGCGTACCCCCAGGAATTTTGCTAACCACACTATATTGACTGACAGTACCAAGTGTCTTGGGGAAAAAATTAAAGCAGATTTTGACGTGATCTCAGAGACTTTGGCAATCCTTTTCTTCCTTATGTCACGGTTTTGTTCAGTTTAACTTAGCTTGGTTGTAATTTGTAAAGAACGTTTATACTTTAAAAGAAAGCAGGAATTTGTTTCCTAGTTTTATGTAGAATGGGGAGGTATACATGGGTTTTGCGATAAACCAAAAAAGGGTACGCGAGTGATGAAATCTTGGTAAGTACTCCTATTAAGGCGGGAGTCTAGTGGACGTGAGAAAAGTTACGTGTTTTTGCAGTTTTAATAGTAAACTTTTTCCCCCCAGAAAGAAACCAAATAATTCACCAATAGAAACAGAGTTTAATTTTCTTCACACGGTAACATCAACAATCGTTGAATATCTTTCATGAGCATTGAAAAAGTTGTCATTAAATTCCAGGACACCCTTGACAGATACTCAACAACTGTTGATTTCACCATGTGAAGAAAATAAACTCTATGTTTCTACTAGAGAAATAATTTATTTCTTTTGACCAAGAAAATTGTTTTGATACAAAAACCGTAAAAGTACTGTCCTTAAATCGTGTTCCCTACACTCCCATCTTAAATATACTTACTTTGACGACATGAATATAGTTAGTTAGACCAGAAGTAACATAACTGTCGGAGCGTGAATTGATGCGGATCTCTTTTGTACGGGACTGCTCTGCGACCCAATACAGTGTCTGTAAACAATGGTCGCACGTCTGCTTCATTTCCTATACACACACAAGCGTGATTATACCATGGAGGATTAATAGATATGAGAAGGGGTAGATTGCTTATCGCAGCTGCGTGGTAGCTCAGAAGTGAGGCCATTATTGGCAACAGCTTATTAGGGGCCAGAAGTCAAAGGCTAACATTGGCAGAATGATGATTTTGGTCTCGCACAGTTGGATTGTTGCATATTTAATGATTTAAGATACAAAAACAATTAAAAGAGTTCATATAAGCATGTGTCCCATTTTACCTTGTTCTACGGTAATATAATATGGCCACTTGAAAACCCTTATTTTATTGATCACCCATTGACAGCATTGAAATACTTCGTTATTGTATAGAAGAAGGCTGTCAACGAATCGGACAAACACCATGAAAGAGTGCGACATTCTACGATACGCTGACTGCAGGCTTGCATTCAGGCCAAAGGTGGCCATTTTGACCACTTCCTTCATTTTTAAGCAGCTCCAAACTACTGGCGTACAAACATGACAATGGGCCAGTTTCCAAATGACTTATTACGCTTCAAGTGCGGCACTATACTAACTGATATGTGCGTATAGCCTGGATATTAATACGAGGAGATATAAAAAAAAACTTAGATATGCATATAATCCAAACGTGTGGTAAGAAGCAATAACAAGAATAATAGGTATAATTCATTCACGATAGGTCTTTACCTGGATGACAGTTCAAAAATCATATGTTTAGGTTTTAGGTTACCAACACTTGTAAAAGAACACTGTTTTGTTATGAATGTTAAGTTTTTTAATTAAATGTTATATTTTGCATTTAAAATAACTTAAACTTAAGTTTTCTCACATTATTTCATTACTTTAAACAATTTCTTTTTACCCAATTCGAAACAATATTTTAAACATATATTAAAAGTACCTATTCTTTGTTTTGGAATGTTATCTATGATGTGTAGTATAGTGCATGCATTAATACCTTTTAATAAAGGCATCGTATTTACTTGGTAAAGATAAAATATTTGTAATTTATTTTATATATGATTAACTATTTTATTATTAGTTTATTGTTTTTAGAAATATTTAACTGAATAAAATATAATCGTCTGCTGCGAGGATACACCATTTTAAACAACTTGTCCGCGTCATCATCAACCACATGGCTAATATTCGTTGGTCGCCATTTTAAAGCCATATTTGTTAGACCTTTTGTGAAAGTGCTCGGAATAATAATTATTTTAACTTGAATAGAAGGATAAATAAGCTTTGTGGACGACCTCAAATAAATATTAAGACTTTGTTTAATTTAAATATATTTCATAGAATTTATTACTGTGCGCGTTTATTATATTTTTAACTTTAAATTAAGTCTCTAGTTTGTTAGGTCCACGCCTTACTCTAACTTATAATAATTTATAACTAAGTTAAATTACCTTTTATTTTAATTATTGGGCTTCTGTATTAACGTAAAAAAACTTAATCCTAGATCATATTACTAATTATTTTAAGAATAACTTTGTGTATACAGATATTTTCTCTTTAGTTCGAATACATATTAGGCCTAATTTGGTTAATTTTAATCTTACTTTAATCTAACTTTAATCTAACTTTAAACTAATTTTAAACTTTTATCTTTTATCAAACTTAAATATAAGTTTAATCTAACTTTAATCTCACGAAATTTTATAAGGGGTTCTTTTTATTTGTGGATAGATTTGTGTGTGTTTTTTTGATAATGAGTTCCCAGGAGAAAAAAAGAAGAGAAGTTACAGATCACCAAGTCATTCAAAAATTTCAATTTCAAAATTCTTTGAGGCATAATATTGGCCTAAATTACTGTGGTTAACTATCACATTACTCTACATAACCATATGTTTTCATAACAGCTGTCCCAAGTGACAGTGGCAGATATCAGCTGTTGGCGTAGTGATATTTTAGGGACTATTTTTTAGTTACTTTTTGAGCTGTCATCCAAGTAAACTTAGGTCGTGAATGGCGTTTATCATTCATTTAAATGAATATGTCATGCACCGTGAAGCAACGGGGTTAAAGGGTGAATATTGTGACGTTACGCAGAACTACATCACGTGGTGGGCGGCATTTGAGACGTTACCTATTAAAAATATTGTCCGGAACCAAGGAATGAAGCTAAATGTGACCTCCCGTAATAATACTAGTGATAATAATAATAATAATAATAATAATAATAATAATAATAATAATAATAATAATAATAATAATAATATAACATTACCACAACTTTGCCACACTTGAATACTTTGTCTGTTTTATGATGAAAATAATAGGTCTATAATTACGTTATATTTATTCAAATAAAAAAACACGCGATTACTTAGTATTTTTACACAGTCGGAACAAAAAGCTATCAATTAGCGGCAGCTTTAAAGTTTGAAATTTGGATGTTAGAGCACCGCGGACCTTACCTACAGTGGGGTTGTAGGCCGAGTGAGGCTAGAAGATCACTTTTCCTTGGTTAAATATAGTATAACAAGAAAGCATCTAGAATCTTCCAGTTTTATGAGATTGCACCATCTTTCATCAAATTTTGAAATGAGAAAAATAAAACTGCGCCAGAACAGTAAATAATTGGGAGTACCTTGTTGTGTACACAATACTAGGAAGAGGGGTTAAAACATGTTAACTAAAACTATAATTTTATGATGGCATCACAGAGACTTGCCAACTATGTATATATATATAAGTAGAAAGGACCACCTAAGATTGTTAAATCAAGAGAGAAGATTTTAACACACAAGGAATCAATAAGTTCAATATTATAAAAATTATTGTCCATTAATTTGAAATATATTGATGGTAGAAAATTTTTATTTGGAATAATATGAAAGAGGATAATATACATCACTATAATATCTAGTAACCATGGATATAACCTACAGTTTATTGCACATTATTAATTATTCTTACTACCAACTCAAGTTATCCAAATATTCACACAAATCGGGCATGGATGAGGAAGGTAGAATGTAGAGTAAGCTGATTCGAACCCTGATCCACCCAACATCGTCAGTCAAGTCTTTGCGAGATTGACACGTTGGATCATTTAACCACCGTAGCTGGTTAGTGGTTATTGGTGTAATGGAAGTTTTGACTTAGGTTAATTCATGTGTGGTATAAATAACAAACATTCAATATTTTGTAACTGTCTTTATTTTTCTCAGTTCAAAATATAATAATACTGTATGATATATGCTTACACATCCATTATAATATTTAAATCAGTTGTGAAATGAAGATTTTTAAATTGATATGACTTTGTTATTAATAGGATACAATTTAGTATATTTTTATTTTATTTAGTAAAACTTCTTGTATAATATATTCTAAATAGAGATGGGTACAACTATACATTTCCTCTAATCCAAATCTCTAATTTGAATCTTAAAGTTTCTTTTGAATCTCGATTCCAAATTCGAATCCTCAAATCTTAAAAAAAAAAAAATCACAATTGCCACTGACAAATGATATTTTGTCTGTTATGTCTATTACATCATAAATAAACAAGAGAACACTTTTTTGTGGTAAGTTAATAATTATGTTAATGCAATTTCGTCTTTTTTTTCTGATTTTATTATCCTCTCAAATACTCAAGTATATACAATTACTTTTTACAATCGATTGAAATTGTTATTTAAAGTAAAGGTCTTTATATATGTAATCGAGATATTTTTTAAGATTTTTACGAAATTCGAATCTCTTGAATATCGTAGGATTCGAATGATTAGGGGAATCAAGATATCGAAAATCTCATCTCTAATCCTAAGTAAAATGCCTTTCATGTTATTTTAAGAAAATGTCACCTTTTTATTTACAAAGTAAGTAAAATAACATACACAGCATTAGTAAAAAGGTTAAATTTAAATAAAATACCAAGACTAAAGTAATTCGAGAGGAACACAACATATCAAGATTGAAAATAGTCATATTTTAAAATAAGATACGAACAGGGGAAAAGGAGGGAAAGTTCAGTTTTAGCTCGAAATGAGTTAGTGTTGCCATCTGTTAGACAATCATGACACCTTTTTAATACACTTTAGATTGTAGTTAAAAGAGATCTCTGTTATATTTAAATTAATTAAAAATTAAAAGTATTAGCTGGAGTCCTTATGGGGTTTGTGATATATAGACTGATGTCCTGGTACATGTGTGAAAAGTGATATTCCCCCTTTTCCCCTTGTAGCCTTATGGCTTAGCACCAAGACGAGGTAACTAAAAGTAATGTAATGTAAATTACCAAATGAAACAAAGAAATTAATTTGATTCATCAAATGTTAGTAATACAGGAATATTTCAAATGTAAAAAAAAGAAGGAAGTGTCACACTAATTTGTCACATTTTAAAAATCTATAAATTTAAGTCCAAATATTTTAAAAAAATTTAAAGTTCATGATATTATTTTACTTTTGTATGAATATATTCTCCGTTCGAAGACTTGTTACCTTGAACATTCACTATTTTAATGATGTATGGATGGGTTGCCATAGAAAGATTTGCGACTCCACGGCGAAAACGCCGTGACCAGAATGCCAGAACGTCAAGTAACGCTATTTATAAGGGTGAGCCTAGTCGCTGTCGCTAGTAGTAGAATTCTAATAAGAAAAATTCTTAGAAAATACTCAAAAAAATGCATTCGGCATTTTTATCATTTTACTAGTTTATTAGTATTAGTTAATAGGTATTAATATTATTTATAAAAAATAATAGTTAAAAATCACATAATTTAAGATATAAATATGATTTTTTTGAATAAGTTTTTTTTAATGTTTGAATCTAACTGTATAAGGCATTGCATTCTGATATCCTGGTCGCAACGTTTAAGTCGCGGTGACATAGTCGCATGGTCTTACCTCAACTTATGGTTTGTGAGGGATCACGTTTGACCGAAATAATGACTTTTTGTAACGTTAGTTAATCTAAATATATTTTTGTATTTCTTAACAAATTTATTTTGTATGTCAAGCCACTAGATAAAATGTAGTTAAATAATTTATGTTTATCAAAGATTTTTACTGCCATTTCAGGGATGATGTAATATGGTTACGTTTGCTAATTTAACCATGGTAAAGTTTTATTTTAAATTAATTCAACTAAACCAGTTCATTCAATTAACTTCTTCTTTTAAACATATTTTTTTTTTTTTTTTTTTAATTTTTTGT
>CABFWB010000311.1:260412-282784 GCA_902151455.1 Timema bartmani
TTTTTTTTTTTTTTTTTAACTTTTAGGATTGCTCTGTATTGCTTGAAGATGATGTTGATTGTCTGTATGTACCCCAAAGAGTTGGTCAACCCTGATGTTAGACACTTCTTTACTATAACCTATATTAAGGTGGGAGTCAAGGGAACGCAAGAAATTGTCAGTGTTTTTAAGATTTTATACCAAAACTTTTTTTTTTTGCCAAAATAGATCAATAGAAACAGAATTTAATTTTATTCACATAGTGATATTGTGTTGAATATCTATCATTAGCATAGCAGCATTAGTTACTTAGCTTTTTAAATGAAGAGAAAAATTTCTCATAAAATTTCAGGACACTCATGACAGATATTCAAGAACTTTTGAATTCACCATGTAAAGAAAATCAAACTCTATGTTTGTTTTCGGAGTATTATTTGATTTCTTTTGACCAAAAAGAATTTTGGTGCAAAAATTGCAGAATTACATCCCTTAATTCACGTTCTCTACACTCACACCTTAGGCAGGGCTATGTAAGCGATGGGGGCCCATCAAGACATGATTGTTATCCTAAACGGATCCACAGTTTTACGAACGCAGCTCTCAGGTTTAAAATGTTCAGCGTTCGTTTGGAACTAGACGTGACGTGCGTGAATAAATATCCCGGCAAAAGGGGTGTCCACAGCAGTGTCTAGACGAGCTCTTGTGGTGGGTCAGTCACAGCAGGGGCGTCCACCGAGGGTTGGTCCGTTTTCCCGAAGTTATCGTTGAGGCTGTAGTACTGAGGAGATTCCTCGCACGCCACTGAGTCCTCGGGACGAGCGCACGTGAAGCTCTCCTGAAACAAGACGGGGTCATTGGCACGTGTGATCTACAACACGACCTTGCCACTAAGGTTATCACCTTTCCCTAAATAAGAGACCTCCAGGAGCTCTCATGACCATCGGGGAAAAGTCTGTAAATAAGGTACCTCTGTATTATAAATTGGTCAAAGATATTGTGTTATTTGGGCATAGATAACATTTACTATACTTTTTTGAAAAGTCAATATGTATTCTTATTTCATTTTAAAGTCTCATTCTATTCCTCACATGTCCCTCCCTCAACCCGGGTGTCGCAAAAGGTCAACTTAAATCCAAAACCAATAGCCAATCATTTATACCCTAAAATCTAGATCATAGGACTGATGTATTAAAGATAAATATAATCTGTATCTTTTTTAGAAAATACGAGATTATTTCCATCCAAAAAATCTTTATTTTGATATGGAGTTTAACAACACGCAATACGCGGGGTGGGGGCATGGGGGGCTACAGTTCTATTTTCAGAGAAAGAGCCTTTTATAAAATACAAACATATTTTTGACGGGTAGCATTGATCACACTTTACTATTTTATTAATGTTATTTTACAGGCATTAATACATCTGTCAAAATTGATGGTTTCAAATGACATTACATGTATGAATAAGTGAAATAATTGATTTTATTTGAGGTATTTAACGTGCACTTTCTGAACTGACTGATTATAGCAGCACACACGTATTTCTATGAGCGAGAACAAAAGGGCCTGCCAATTTTGAAGGCAAGAATATTTTCAAAAAAAAAAACAGTGTTTTTTAGCATGCCACAATCGACATAGGACCAACGGCTTTACTTCCCCTTCAAAGGTAGTTGTGCAACGTATTTGTATAGCTTGAGAAATTCTGTTGACCCCAGCTGGGTTTTAACCCACGAACATCTGGTCCTGAGGCGAACACTTTACCCCAATACCACCGAGGTCAACTACGTGCAAGAAGTTTATAGTAACTTTTCTAGCTGTTAGAGTGGATATCATATTAAATTTGGACTAGTCTATTGCTTTGTACACTGTTTATCCTGAAAGGTAGTCTAACCTTGACTGATTGCATACACTGTGGCGTTGTAGTTAAAGCTACGACATAGCAGAATCAAGCAATGCAAGCTCGCTAACTTTCAGGATAGACGAAGGGTAGTTAATATTAGTGTTTACGTCGTCATCCTTAATTTGTGATAAACGCCAAGAATGTCATTCAGGATTATGTGATCCTCTAATTCTCGTGAGGACAAATTAGGAGATAATGGAATGAAAGAGTAGCGGTTTATGTCTAGAAAACTAAGATTGATGGCCAGAAGTTTCGTTGTGCTGACCACATGATACTCTCTATCCTCAAAAGTTGGCACTATCTTGCCAACAGATAGCGGCTGCTCGGTCGGTATCACTTGATTGTGGACTGACACTATGGAGTAGGCCTACGTTTTTCATTTCTACTCTTTTCCTTACTGTCTGGCAGTGTTATTAAGCCTAGTGGCTCGACACCGTGGCTAAGTCGGTATCTGCTTTTCCACTGATTTAACGGCACCAAATTTATTTACTCTCAAAGGCGAAAAATGTTTCTCCGTAAAAGTAGTTTTGTTACTTTTCACTAAGATGTAGACTACTATTCGGGTTTCTGACAAAATGTGAAGACACTATTATATAATTTGAATATAGAAAATCATTTCAGTCCAATTATGGAGAGGGTAGTTTTAGAGGGCTTGTCCCCCAATCAATTTGGAGAGACAATGATAACATGAATTAAAGGTGAAAAACTACCCCATGGTGCACGCCACCAAGATTGAACCTCGACCTTTCCGTCACCGGAGTTCCAATCTATTGCGATCTTGACTCCTTATATCACGTGACCTCCTTTGGAAGTCAATTGCACACTTAGAAAAGTTATGCCCAAGTCGGTGATCAAATACGGGACCCCAATACCCTCTGAGTGAAAATCCCTGGGATGTTTCTTTCTTGCCCTATTTATCCTTTCCCCCTTAAACAACGTCACCGGTAACACTGAAGACACGCATAAGTGGACCTGCAGACTATTTGTCAGGCTCAACTAGTCTGGTTTGCTGGTAGCGGGAAGGTTGGAGCTCCAATCCCGGCTGGGTGTACCGATTGTGTTTATTCCTAAATAGTTAACCACAATCCCTCCATGCAAACACGGGTGCATTTCCTCTAAGCTATAGCCTAAATTCCTTACCCATACAGTGGACAACCCTGATGGTTAGTAAGAAGAGGTAAAAATAAATAATTACATAAAAAAAGTATCACTAAAGCTAGCTTATTAGTAAACCCTCAACATTCTAAGGTAGTTTATAATTTATCCTGTCGTCACCTGGTTGAAAATGGTCTCCTCAGGGCAGATGAAACTCCACTTGTAAGTCTGCTCCCTGCCGCTAGATAGTACCACGGGCAGGCACACGTGGAACAATTGACAGCCGTTGTCCGTGTCGGCGTAGTAGCCGTAAGTCCGGCCTTCGCACGAGAAGGTGTCGGTGATGTCGGCGCGGATGGAGGTGGCGTTGCTTGGCAGACCTAGGTTGTCCTCCACGGCTTGGCGGGAAACCTGGATAAAAATAATACATATAGACACGTGGTCAGCGCCGTTTCATTTAGTGAGGACTCCAAAATCCACTCTCACTTTGACCGTTTGTACTTAAATCAGCACCAGAGTGTGATTTGTTTTCTACTTACATTTCACAAAATTTCCCCCGCATCTTTCAGTTGCAAAATTTTCTTCATGTTTTATAGCTCAAACTTACATTTTAGAACTTTAATGTTGGTATTTGTATTCACTGTATCTATGAAAATGTATGTATTATGTCTCTTTAACGAATAAACTAAACTAAACTAAACTTACATTTCAAATCACCAATAGAATCAGTCCCTCTTCTCGTTTTAAGGTCAAACAATAACCTCAATAAGACTCATACAAGGGAAGAATGCTTAGAACACAATATTGTTTCTCTGAGGTAAGTATGAAGATTAAAACTAGCTTGGTCCTACAACTTAATTAATTGAAACTTGTGTCTTGCTTTAGAGCTTAAATATTAAAATAGCAGGGTAAGAATCACATTTTAACAAAACAATTGTTTCTTGAGGAAATGTAGTAACCTTGAGTAATTATTTTCAAAATTATACTTTTTACTTTACACTTCGTCCGTAAAATTAAGAACGGGGGAAAAAAAAAACACGTTATGTTTGAGATTTCACCAATTAAATGACGGAGGTGGCTAGGCCCCTCTCACCCACCGGCTCGACTGACTACGCCACTGAGTGAACTATTTCATTATTTAATTTTGGGATCTTGGGGAGGATCAGCAGGGGCAGATCCATATCATTTTCATAGGGGTCATAATTATAAATAACATAGTTACTTACAATGTTAGATTCCTGTTTGAAGCCATTTAATAATTTCCATTCATTCATATTTGATCTTATACATGTTTTAAACCGTGGTCATCCTCTCCAATATTTTAAAATCCGACAGTTTCTATAAACTATTTGGAGTGACCCTCCTTCGACAATTTTTTTAAAAATGCTTCACTCTAGAAGCTATGAGAAGTCTTCCCCTTGATTTAAAAAAAATTAGATTCTTTTCTAAGCCATTTAAAGTATTCTTTACCTAGAAATTTTCGAAATTTTGATGTCCCTCTAAGCTATTTAGAGTGATCCTCACCTAAATTTTTCTAAGATAGTTAGATACCTCTAGAAGATAATCTTTGAAGTGGTCTTCCACCGACAACATTTTGAAAATTAAATTATTTAAAAAAACTCGGCTATTTGGGGCAGTCCTTGCCTGAAAATTCTTCAAAATGACATGCATCTAGACATTATTTGGAGTTGTCCTCCCCTAGACATTTTTAAAATTTGGATGACCTTGGAAGTTATTTATAGCTTTCCTCCTCTGATTTTTTCTGCCAGTTAGATACCTCTAGTCTATTAGAGTTAATTGATGCGGTCTTTTCCGGCAATTTTCTTACAATAAAATGCATTTAGAAATCATTTGGACTTTGATTTAAGGCCATCTTTCAGCTTCATATTCGATAATATCAGAGGATTTGAAATATATCCGGGGGGGGNTTATTCAAGGGAGGGGCAAATCATTTCCAGGGGGCAGAGTCCCCCACAGTTCCGCCGCTTCTGCTGTCCACACATACTCTATATTCGGTATTCGTGGATGAACTGCTTTCAGGTGATTATTAGTCTTCTTCGATGTGTGGTAGTCTACCGTCTCTATGAGGAACAATGTTCGTTACTCGCTATGCACGACAAATATTATTACGTGAAAACGAATATTTTTTCCACACTTGCCTGAGTTATATCGAAAATGGAATAAACATGGACGAATAACGAACGTGTGGACCCGGATTAAGAGGTGTCTGCGCGTAAAAAGATACGAAATTGTATAATTTATCTGTGTTGTATTTTCTTTCTAAAATGTTAACTTTCATTTTGTTTTTTGTATTAGTTTTATAACTTTCACAAAGGGGGTCAACTGACCCTTTGAGGCCCCCCGCCCCCTGAATCCGCCCCTAGGAGAATGCAATGAAACGTGATCATATCTTAAAATCAAACATTGCATTAAAGAATCCCCTTACCGGAGGTGTGAACCCTGATCCCTCAGTGCTAAAGACAGATGTAGATGGTCCCTCAAGGATAGAGGGGGTGTGTCTGGACAAAGTCCAACCTGTAGATTCCTTCATGGTCTCGATTGTCAATTCTCTTCATCGCTAGCATAATGTGAGACACACGGTGACGTCACGTCCATACTTCAGAGAATCCTGAATTTCGCGATTCTCAGCGAATAATATCCCCCCCCTCTCCACCTTCTCGCCAGTTGGTAGACATCCAAGAGCGGGCGCACCCACGCATTTTGTGACCAGGAGATGTAGTAGAGGTCGTGAGTGTCACTGGCCCCCCCGTGGCAGACAACAAGGAGTGCTGGAAGGAAGAACTCTTTGTTTTCTTTTCTTCTTTAGAGAGATGCACATTTACGTTTGGTGGAGTCACCAGCACGCATGGTTGGCTACCCTGGAAGACTAAGTAACGATCCTGACTTATTACCTTGGGAGATTTTTGTTTTACAATGCGGCATTCCAATATCTCTTCGGAAATTTATGATTCGTTTCCTTTTTAACACTATTACTTTTAGCACACTGCTTAAGAGGCCAGGAATGAGTAAGGTTGTTAAGGCCGCTGACTGGGAGGTCGGAGTTCAAATCTTGGCTGAGTTAAATGAGGATGTGCTATTTCTAAATGGTTTCTTATTTTCCTTCCATGCAAACGCTGGTATATTTCTTCTACACTCTACCTTACCCACCTCTATCTCACTAGTGTTAATATTCGCAGAGAAGTGGATGGGCTTTAAAACGCGGCGCACAAAAATAAAGTTGTAAGTAGGCCTTGAAAGTAATAAACACAGATTTTGATTAAAAACATTAAATCCTTAATTAAGCTTATTTAATTACATAACACCATTTAATCGCCTCTACCCGATGCTCTAAAATGTCTTCGATAGTATCCAGACCCCTTCACTGAGAGTCAACTGGTTGCTTTTATCCAAACAATGTCATCAGTTTGAAGATGAACGTGGATAAATGGGAATCAAGATGAGAACATGTCGGTCTGGTAGGGGAATAGAACGTAGGTGAGCTACCTGGATCCGGGGAAAGTTAGGAATGACGTGAGGCACGCCATTAACATATGTGACACGTGAAGATGCCTGCGTAGAGGAAAGCACGCAACGATGGACCATGTGGTGGGTGACGTTTGAGGTGAAAAGATGCTGTAAGATGGCTGGGATCGACGACGGTAATTACGTTGGAAGATTACATAAGTTGATCTTTCTTTCTAATCAATTTAATTGTTACATTCTTCTCTGAGTGGTGCTTTCAAAACTAGCTATAGGGTTCAATAAAACCATGGTGTTAGGGTTATCTCTTTTGAATCGAAATAGCTGCTATATTCTTCTCTGAGAGGAATTTGCAATTTTGTGGTCTAATGCTGACAATAAAATTAAACTGTATTGTTATGGATGTTTTATGGGAGCAGTCGTCTAAAACATTTATAAAATTGTGTATAAATATACTAGGATAATTAATTAGTAGGTTTACAGTTTACTCGAGTTTGTCAATAACCTAATTTTTCAATTTATATTAGCCCTTTGTCGATTTTCTGGAAATACATGCGCTATAATAATAATATTTAACACCGCGTCTTACTACCCGTTCGGGTTATACGCTTAAGTACTAATTACGCTAATGGATTAGGAATTGAGAAGGTTGAATTTTAGAGGAAGTGAACCCGCGTTTGCGTGGAGGGAGAGTGGAAAGCCATTTAGGAAAACCCACCTCCAGTTCAGCCGGCCGAGATTCGAACCTCGATCTCCCCGTCCTCGGCGGCCGAGCTCAACACGACTAGCGCGTTAGCCAACTACGCCACGGAGGTGGGTTCCATGGTCTATAATAAACCACTTAGTTGATGTAATAAACGTACACTTTCTAAACACAATAATTATATTAAAACACACCGCGTCTTACTACCCGTTCGGGTTATACGCTTAAGTACTAATTACGCTAATGGATTAGGAATTGAGAAGGTTGAATTTTAGAGGAAGTGAACCCGCGTTTGCGTGGAGGGAGAGTGGAAAGCCATTTAGGAAAACCCACCTCCAGTTCAGCCGGCCGAGATTCGAACCTCGATCTCCCCGTCCTCGGCGGCCGAGCTCAACACGACTAGCGCGTTAGCCAACTACGCCACGGAGGTGGGTTCCATGGTCTATAATAAACCACTTAGTTGATGTAATAAACGTACACTTTCTAAACACAATAATTATATTAAAACACGAACTACAAACTATCTCATCCTAGGGAAACCCAACTAGCAATTATTTACTATTTAAGGCCTATTAATTATTTAGAGGAGTGGATCTCAATACTAATAGTAGATATATTTTTCAGCACTATTCACAATAAAACCTCAAAGTTACGTATTTAATCACTAAAGACACTTAGCTAGGTAGAATAGTATTTCTCAAACATATAAATAACTAACTATGTATAGACCTATGTCTAGTAATATCTAGTTTAGACACATTGTAAAAAAATTAGGTCTGGTGAAAACCTTTTGTTAAATTGAGGTATTAAATATACAGGGGCCTTTAAGAACGAGACTTAGAAATTAAACTGTAACAAAATACTTAACAATAAACACCTTGTATAGTGCCAGTAAGCTTGGCTCTGTTGGTAGTATGTCTGCCTACTAAGTTAAGGGCCGTGAGTTTGTTTACCGATATAACCGAAAAACTTATTATTGTCGAAATGTGAGTTTCCCTTTTACTCCGATAAATTAAGTGGGGCGAGGGTGAGGGTGATAGTTGGATGCTGCGCATGTTATAGATTTAAGTTAGTTTAAAAGTAATGTGCTGATATAATATATCGGTTCAGAAATTGCACCTTTTGTGGACCAAATATCATCCTAAGCATTTTGTTTTTGAGCCTCCAAAATTTGTTTTCGTCATTTGAGGTAATACGGACTAAGAATGTAAATACAATTGTAATCAGTTTTCCCGCCATTGTGGCAACATGAGTTCCCAGTTTTCAAATAACGAGCTTTCAATGAAAATAAGATTTAAGATGCACCTGATATTTAGTCTGAGTGACTTCCTATACATGTTACAATATAGCTACTAACGGCTAAATTTAGGGTATATGGTTTAGAAAGAAGGGTGTTTTATAGGGACTGCACCAACATTAACGCAAATTGAATTTAAAAAGTTATGAAATCACATGTGGAAAACCATTATCAGTTCCCCCAGATGAGATTAGAACCTTTACCTTCCTATCGTTGACAATCCAGCATATTGTGCAACTAACCCTTTAAATCACCTGACCACAGGTGTGGGTAAACAGTCTGTAAAAAATATATCTCAAAACATTATTAATGGACTCAACCCAAAGGTGATTTTAAAATCTAACCGATCGAGAGTGAATTGAGTTTTCTTTTTGATAGAGTTTTAAGAAAGCTCACTTTTAAAAAACGAAAGAAGAGAAGCGCGTGTATTTAATGTCTGTGTCACTAGAAGCCTCTCGTTCCCTCTTTAGTTCCTATGACGAGATACCCGTCTAGGTTCAATCAACAGTAAAAGTAGCCCTTCTACTTTCATTCAGTTTACTGTTGTTAGATATGAAACTGGTTTAAGATGGGAGTGTAGGGGACGTGAGAAAAGGTCAGTGTTTTTGCACTTTTTAAATCACAACTTTTTTTGGTCAAAATAAATCAAATATTGCTTCAGTACAGACATAAAACTTAATTTTTCTTCACACGGTGAACTCAACAGGTTGTTGAATATCTGTTAAGGGTGTCCTGGAATTTAATGACAATTTTCTTCTTTATTTAAAAAGTTTGTCATCTAATGCCGCTATGCTCATGACAGATATTCAACAACTGTTGATATCACCATGTGAATAAATATAAACTCTATATATTTACTGAAGAAATATTTGATTTATTTTGACCAAAAAAAATTGATTTAAAAGCTGCAAAAACCACTGGCTTTTTCTCGCGTCCCTTGAATTCCCACTCCCCCCTCAAGGCGTTTGAAGACTCTTCGACACGAGGAATATTATCGAAACTGGTTTAAACCAAATATGTTAATATTTTAGTAATCACTGCTTGCATTTGTAATTTTGTGCATTTACATATTCTATAAACTATTTACATTCGAAAATATTTAATACTCTCCAAGTTTCTCTGGATAAATAAACATTTCTCCTTGCCTCTGCCTTGGCCAAGTTCACACCGGTGTTCTAGAGTTGGCATTGTAAGAAAATAAAATATTTTAAAACGTAATCGTCACAATCGCCACAATAGTTGACGGGTTGCCTAGTATTATTTCTTGCAATTATCTTTAAAAGCTTTAAAACCCACCCATTTCATTTTCAATTGAATGGGTTATTAGATATACGACTACGCTCAAACCAAAAATCACGCTGTATGCGGTTTTATGCATTCTTCACTTGGCAACAGCTGTGTTAAGAAAGTTGACTTCGGTGGTCTTGGGATAAAGTGCTTGTTTCAGGACCCAATGTTCGTGGGTTCGAACCCAGCTGGTGTCGGCGGATTTATCTTGAGCGATAAAAATCCGTAGCACAACTTCCTTCGGAGCGAAAGTAAAGCCACTGGTATAATGCCCATTGTGGCATGCAAAATAACCTTGGAAGGTATGTGTAAATACTTTATTTGGAAAAATTGGTATGCCCTTTCGCTCTCGCTCATAGAAATTCACGTGTGTGGATATGATCAGTCAGTTCAGAAAGTGAATGTTAAAATGTTTCAAATAAATAAAAAATGAAAAATTATATTGAGATATTGGAATATTTATTTTATTCTAATTTCAAAATAATTACAGCCAGCTCTCTATTGTTCGAGGCCACACAAATCGGGTAGGTAAAGTTTAACTATTTAATAAAATTTAAATAAAGGCCTGCAGTACACGCTACGATATAACTGTCAGGCGATGTACAAGCCAGTAAAACTGAACGCGTGGATGAAAAATTAAACATGAAATATAAACATAATTTTTAATTCGACTGTACATAATAAACAGAAAAGAAAACTTTTGAAGCTGCGAAAATATCATCGGACGTTAGTGACATCTGCTCATAACAAAAAATAATGACTTAATGTTATTCGGTCGCGGGCCTACTTATTAGGTGTCTACTTTTGAGGTAGAGCGCATTTTTAGGTTTATCAAGTTTTTTTTTCATCCGGACCAATTTTCTCCCCTAGCGCCTCGGATAATCGATATTCCACTTTAGTTCTAAATGTATTTACTGATTAACAAAATGATGATCAAATTTGAGTTTAAAGTGTATACATATATACTTTTTTAGACTGTCTAATTTCTTTTAGTTGGTTTAAGGGCGACATATATACAACACACAAAATTAACCACGGGAGGGAGGGGGGGGGGCGGGTACGTGGACAAAGGTGTCAGTTTTATCTGGTTTGCTTGTGATGGAAGGCTTGGCCCGGCCGTCGATTCATCACTGCGAATGGAGAAACCCACATTTCACCCATGATAAATGTTCGGCCATACCAGGAATCGAGCCCGGGACCCTAATCTCAGTATACAGAGAAGCTAGCGACTGAGCTAAAGTGTCAGGCGTGGAAGGAAGAATTTTAGAGAAAATATACCTGCATTTTCGTGGAGGGAGGGTGGTAAACCAGTAAGCAAAAAAAACACCCTCACTCTGCCTAACTGAGTTTAGAGTCATCAGAAATTTAGTAAGTCATGAGAGTGACGCGTTAGACCAAAAAACAGCGGATGTTGGGCTTATACAAGTGGTGTATTTTTACAAATGGTGAATAAATCAAACTCCAAGTAAAGTGGATGTAAATAAGAAATTTTGTTTCACATCTCTTCAATCAGGCGCTTCAAAGAACCCCGCCCTTTCCGGCTGTCTCCCGAAGATAGCGACAGTGACGTACCTAACGCATCAATAGTAAGACCCTACCTCATTCCACCATGACCCGTGTAGTAATTATCGAACTTTCGGGAACCTCAGTTTGGAGCAAGGGAAATGTCACCCCCTCCCCTTTCCTCAGGTTTGTTTCACGCCTGTCGTTGGTTGTGTAACGGACTAGCGGCGGTGAATTACTGCAGGTAACAATGTAGGATATCTTCTTTGACCTCCCGGAGGTGAGGAAGAGCCGAGGTTGACCCCTGGCGAGGTCACTCAGCGATGACATTCATAAAGGATCTGGCTGTACGACGTACACTTCCGAGACAGGCACAGCATGAGGGATAGCTTGAGAGTAGTAGGCCTACTACACTCACACACTCACACTCACGCTCACTCCTACTGAGAGAGTGAAAACTTTCAAATACATTTATTGAAAACTTATTCGGATGTCTGTGAATATTATAGTCGCCTGTCCATAATCTATATTATATTTTTTTAAATGAAGCAATCCCTTTAAACAATGATTCGACAAAGAGGTCAGCCCAAACGAATCTCATCTATTTATTTTTAGATTAAAGCTTTCATAGGTAATAAAAAAAAAGTGGCGGAGGTCTCTTAAATAAAAGGTACCGAGCTGTAGATTTTCGCAAAAATCACAAAATGGCTGAATTTACCATGGGATTTACTATAAAACCTGTGACTTGAAGACTTGGACAATCAATAAAGTTTACTTACTGTTTGCTGTTTTATGCCTGGAAGCAACACGTACTATTTTAAAACGCTGAGGAACAAATTGAACTCAGAGTAAATTTCGCACAATTATTTACAAATTATTTGATTCATTATTCCTTCGTTAAACATAAGGGCTATTAGCGACCTAGTCTAAGGAGTAGGGATGAGGAGAATATAGTCGAAAAAATTCATCTGCAGTTAACGTGATAAGGTTAATGTTAAAACAAACTGAAAATCACATGTGAACAAATTAAAATAGTACATATTCGAACCATGAACATTGCCATCAACTGTGACCAAGAGAAACATCTCGGACATGGCTGCTAATAGCGTTTTGGTCGATATCTTCCATACATAAAATAAATTGTAAGGCATAACTTTACGTACTTTCTTATTATTATTTGTAATCAAAAATTTAAATTCTATCAAAAAACTACATATTGAATTTATTTAGAAAAACCAACAAACATTATTTTTCGCATGTGGAACACTCCCTAGATACCTATTTTCAAACAAAATTGTTAAAGCCATTTTTGATAAATTTGAAATGTTCAAAAATTTATCATCGACAAAATACCCGTAAATCAATTTATCCTCCAAAAAACCATTATTTAATGTTAGTTATAGTTTAAAACCTTATCTCAGTCGATAGCATGTCTGTCTACTGAGCTAAGGGTCCCAGGTTCGAGTCCTGGCATGGCCGAAAATCTATCATTGATGAAATGTGGGTTCACGCTTTCATAGTGATAAATTAACGGCCGGGGACTGGATGTTGCGCTTGTCCTAGTCTTAAGTTAAATTATAAGGCATGAAGCTATGACAAGCCTAGCAAGCTGGTTGTGGAAAATATATGGCTTTGATAGAAAAGTGACCCAGGCCACAGGCTGGAAACAGCAATGGATGCAAAGTAAAGATATAATTATTCGATTGTTTGTTATTAACTATTCAATTGTTCAAGCCACTCAATAGTGCTCATCTCCAATTAAAAGCGGGTTCACGAACAAACACAATATCCGCGTTCGTTCTGCGCCGGTAGCTACTCGTGTGCCTTGTCACGGGTTGATCGCCGGATATACCCCTCTGTCTACTGCCCCTTACCGACGCAACACTCTCAACTTATCAGACACTTCATGGCCGATAGAAAGTGAAAGTAGTATATAGTGTTGTTTTGTCATGTTTAATTGTACCCGTCTTGATGGATGATTGTGCACTGTTACATAGCCGTTGTTGGGTTGTTTTGTTTTTTTCGGAGAAACAGACAAATAAAGTAGTGATACCTCCAGGGTCGGCCCCTCGTTACGAAACCGCACGTAATTGGATGGTTTAATTGTTTTGTGTGTTCAATTGTCTCTCTTCTGAATGTTTCAGAAGAATACTTTCGTAATAGTTTTGGTAATTGTATGTTTTGAAAATCTAGTAGTATGACCTTACTTAATATAAAGGCTAACTCACCCTTATTTTGGGGTAGGCCAACACGGTTCCAACCAGGATGGCAGCTGAAATTGGAGAGAGAAAAATATTATCAGCTGACTTAATATTCCAACTATACTAAATGAGAACTCTTAAATCTATCTTTAATGTTACGTTTGGTAGTACAACTAATAAAATTTACATATAGTTGATAAGCTATGTGTACAAATTAAACTTACCCAAAAATAAAAGTTGTCTCATCATTGTGATATTGGTGATATAAGCTCAAATATCTGAAAATAAAATTTAATATTTATTGTAGTTAATCATGTTGAAATGAGATATTATTTGGAGTTTATTTATGTATGCGTGTCTGGGTTACATCACTCGTAGTCCAGTTGGTGGGAAGATGAGCCAGTACTCGTTTACCTTTGGCCAGGGGACGTCCGAGTGTACTAATCGTACATTCTTTCCGTGGAAACTCTTTCCATGTCCAGATGACTTATTTTATTTTTTATTTACAACATTATGAAATAATTACTATACAATTTATTTACAAATTTAGCTCACTGAAACCCATACGTAACACAAATAATCAACCATAGAGTCATACGCCTGGGTTTTATACCTTAACCTTATTATTACCCAGTTCGGTTACTGAATGGTCTAACACGCTACTCTCACACTAGACTAGACTGTCGAAGACCGGGAGATCAAGGTTCGAATATAGGTCAGGTGCCCTAAATTGTTTTCCACTCTCCCTCCACGCAAATGTGGGTGCACTTAATCTACATTAAGCCTTCCTAACCCCTAGCTCATTGGCGTGATTACTACACAGGCATATAACTCAAACGGGTAGTAAGACGTAGTGCTAAAAACAATATTATTATTTATGTATTTTTTATTTTTCCACCACGTCTTAGATTTCGGCTATAAGCATTTTAACTGCGCTACTGGGTAAGGTATGAGAAAGGTATACTTTTAGAAGAAGCGTACTCACATTTGAGTGGCAGAGAGTAAGAAACATTTCTTCAGCCTAATTTGACCGCACTAGGATTCAAACGATGACCTCCCTGTCACCAGTAAAACAGATTATTCTGACATTCACTCCACACACCTACCTTTGGGAATAATTACCATTAATAAATTTAGTAACTTGAGGGATCTGCAGTTTTCTGACAAAACAAAACTTATGATCGAAATAGTTATCTTCTAAAATTATACCTTGGATAATATGTCATGCAAAGAAGGGTGAATAATGGACCGTAATATGTAAGCACCAGTGTGCTACCAATTGCGCTACCTAGTTTATTATTTATGTGCAATAAATTATCTTTCTATCAAATAATTGGTTCATCCAGTCATGCTTTTGCAATTGATATCTTCCCTCCCCCTCCATCTCAATGCGGGCACACTTAATCTAAATTCTATCTTTTTCGTATTTAATTCATCAGTGTAAATATGTAAATAGCTCGGACAGATATTAAGAGTAGGGGACGTAAAATAACTGCATTGTATCGTTGGTTATAGAAGGTTCTATTTCCAAAGAAACAGTTAAAAGATAATGTTTTTTGGACAACATTCACCTATTTATGAGCTTCTGTATTCAGATACAATTTTGTTTCCGTGAAATTAAAACGAAGCTTTGAGAAGGTAGTCCTGGGGTGATGTCAGCACGTCGGCCGTGTAGAACGTGTTGGTTGTGTATTACAATGCTGCCAACACGTGTAAGTTCACAAGCAGCCGTGTATTGTCCTGTTGGCATCCATAGAAGGTCACGTGCACGTTAGGGTTGTCAAAATATAGTGATTTATTTTCTGTGGGTTCACAATATATTTTATTGTATTTGGAATCGTTTTAAGAAAAACTAATATTCTATTGATTTTTATTGTTATTATTATTAATGTTACTATTATTATTATTATTATTATTATTATTATTATTATTATTATTATTATTATTATTATTATTATTATTATTATTAACTATTGCAACTCGTCTTAATAACCGGCCGGGCTACCCATATATTTACACTAATGAGGTAGCAATGAGGGAGGTACAATTTTAAGGTGAATATGCGTTTGAGTGGAGAATGTGTGAAAAAATAATTTAGTAAAAAATATCCTTAGTACACCCGGCTTAGATTGGAACGCCAACCTCCTTGGCTCACCCCCAGGGAGATAGACAAAACAAGGTTAGTGCGTTATCGCACGGGACCAGTGATTCTGGTATTTTTTTATTTTTTAAAATATTTAACTTGCACTTTCTAAACACAAATTTGTAACCTCCCTTGAGCTAGAAATAAACTTAATCTAGGAGAATATCTAGGCTACGGGATGAACTCAAGCACAAATACCGGATTTATTTAAGCTCTGACTGGAATCAAACCTTAAGGCCAGTTTCATAGTCAGATTTAGTACTCCTCAAGTGCGGCGCTATACTAAATACAAGACGTCACCTACCTGAAATTGAATGGAATGGGCCAGTTTCATATGCGAAACTGGCCCATTACATTTTGGTCTAGGTAGGTGTCGTCCTGTGTTTAGTATCGACTCGCACTTTAGGCGTACTAAATCTGACTATGAAACTGGCCCTAAGTCCCTTAAATATCTAGGGATACACGAATTTTATCATTAAAAAGAGCCATCGAAAGTAGAAGGTTTAAAAAGGACCTGATAACATTAGCACTTCAAAATTAATACCTTCTTTTGGGAGTGGGTCTTGAATACATTTTTGAAAAAAAAAATAGATCACATTTACAGAAAATAGCCGATAATAGAAATAACATATTTTGTTATATATTTTTCCCCCCAGCATGACTTACTTCCTGTAGGGCCTATCTTAATTTAACCCCGCCAATGGGGTTGGCACGGTGAAAGCAACCAATTAACCGATAATTAGATATAATATTACGCTCTAACCAGAAAACTTATCGAAATGAGTTTTTCTGCATTCTTCACTTGACAACAGTGAAATCGGGATCAGTTTAGTAGTTTTTTTAATTTTAAATATTTATTGCTTAGTTTTTTTAACTTGGGAAAACAATTTAACTGATGTTATTTCCACTGGTTAAAAAAAATTAGAATACATATAAGATTGCACCACGATGTAGCGTCTGGTTCGAGCTGTGTTACTTACCATAGTTAAGTGCTATCGTGGGGTGAGAAGGGCTCTTAATAAATATATTATTTAAACTAAATAAGTTATTAAATATGCAATAGCACTTTTTAACACAAACTGCTTATATTTCACGACTATTTGGAATTCTCATGGTCACTTTTAAGTTGTAAAGCCACCAATGTATAACTGAGAAACGTGGGTAACCTGCCTGACACCTCGGAAACTTTAATGCTAGTATAGCAAGGCGGCCTTTGACGAATACAAATGTTTTGATATGTTTTTTTAGTACCGCGTCTTACTATCCGTTCGGGTTATACGCTTATGTACTAATTACGCTAATAGTTTTATGGGTTAGGAAGGTTATATTTAGATGAAGCGTACCCGAATTTGCGTGGAGGTAGAGTGAAACACCACCTTGGAAAAACCAGCCTTAGTACACTCAACCAAGATTCGAACCTCGATCTTCCCATCAGTTATAATAATTGTTTTACTTTTGATTTATAGAAAAATTAATCAAGATATAGTTATTTTTTATAAGATTAAGTCACTTTTCATAATTAGGCTGCTAAATTTTGTGTCTCTTAGATCAAAACGGTCTACAAACCGCTCATAGCCTATTTCCCTCGATTCAGATTTTCAACCAGAGCTTGGTAAAAATTAAATCTATTACTAACAGGGCCTTCTTCTAGTGATTAAAGAATCAAAATATTTTACATAAAATATGAGAGAATGAATTTTACACTATATTTCGTCTAAAGAAGTGAAATATGGAGAAAAAAATAATAATTTATTGTTAATACATAGTATTTATATTTTAAAGATAGTATCTGCTTTGTTTCCTTTATTCTTTCAATAGTACATATATTTCAAAATGGTAAATCATATTATAATCGAGAGTTACTATAATATTTTTGCGGCGTTTAGATTAAGGGATTTTCAACCACCCACCCACCACATCCACCAATTTTTTTCACATCTAATTTTGAAGCTAAGGAGAGGTTAATGATGATAATTATGAACACTGGAATCTAAGGAGCAATAAGCGCAAGCTTGTGAACTCAATATAGAAGGGGTCTCAAAAAGCAAAGGCAACTTTTTTTTTACTTTCAATGTTTTAATAAGTGATACAAAATATAACATAATAAGAATATTTTTGTGCCTTGGTAGGCCAAGCAAAGAGTTTCAAAACTACGTGAAAACATACCGGATTTCGTGTTAATAATTATGGTGTTGTGAGTGAGAAGATCTATTCCAAAACCGTGAAGCAACACAAATTCCAAATAGTTATCACTCTCAAGGAAATCGCAAGCAATGCACTGAGTAAGGGCGGGAATTAATCAGCACATTACCAAAAAAACAAATTCTACGTCACGTCTGTTTAACATCAGTCCTGTTCCAATGGAAAGTGAAAAAGATATTAACACTAAATATATTAAGCTATTAATTTTACTAAATTTATGCACAAGAATAAAATGTTATACTAATAATACTAAAAGGGATGCACAGTATTATTTTAAAACTACACGAGTATGTGATTTTTATATATGCATGCGTTTTTGTTCATTTGAAAATTACTAAATGATGTATTTTTCAATTCGCATACTTTAGTTTAAAATCCTTAAAATAATACATTTTTTAATTAGAAGGCTTGAAAGGGGCCTCAGAATCAGGTTGCGCTTGTGGGCCTTCAACTTATTAATCCCCCACTACATATGAACTATATTTATTGTTTACTATAGTTACTCTAGATAATTGGAAGCAAATTGACTCACTATCACCATAGACCCGCCTTACAGTGAATATGGAAGCCCTCGTATATTTTTTTCAGCACTACGTCTTACTACCCGTTCCAGTTATACGCTTATGTACTAATTATGCTAATAGTTTTAGGGATTAGGAAGACTATATTTTTAGGAAGTGTACCTGCATTTGCTTCGAGGGTGAGTGGAGAACTATTTGGTAAAAAAACACGCGCGTTACACCCGACCGAGATTCGAACCTCAATCTCCCCGTCCACGTGGCCACCGAAGCGGGTTTTCTTGCATCTCGTCTGCCAATAACTAATAACCTAAGTATTCCATGAGGGTTTGTTCAACACACGAAAACCAATGCTTCAATGTTATCGACCACATATCACACATATGATAATATATTCGGATAAGGCTGAAGTGTTGGATCTCGTCGGTCCACTGTTTTAAGGCTCCTCATTTCAGTTCTTGAGAGTGAATAATTTTTTTCCTTTTTTTTTTACAAAGGTAGTTTAATACATAAAAAATTATATTTAAAAAAATTCTCTTGACCTAAGCTATCTCAATTAAGATGTTAATTAACATACTAAAACTATGTACAAAACTATTAAAGCTTTGTAAGAGTTTTCAAAATCAATGTGAAATAGGATTCGCACCTGAATGTGAGGCTACTTATTATTTGGTCATTGAATGTCCACTTACTAAACTCAGGGTCACACCTACACATTACTTACAAAATAGACCTACATATTGCAAGATCCTAAACCCAGTAGTGCATTCATCCTTAGTGTCAAAATGTATATACCTCGAAAAAAAGATTAAAACATCAAATACTACATATAAAGGTCATTAGCACCAAAATACTATATACCTTTAATCAGCCTTGAACTACTTGCTACCTGTTTCTGTGGGGCATGTTCTAAGTCTCTGCTCTCCCAGTAGACTAAACTGCCGATGAAGGGAAGATTGAGGTTCGAATCTCCGTCGGGTGTACTAAGGCTGATTTAAAAAATTGTTTTCCATCCTCCCTCGATACAAATGCGAGAACAATTTCTATAAATCTAAACTTCCTAATCCCTAGAACCACCAGCGTGATTAGTACATAAGCCTATAACACAAACGGGTAGTAAGACGCGGTGCTAAAGATGAACTACTTGTTTTCTTGAGTGGACCTAGAGACGATACACCTAACCTGAACAGTCAAATTTGGGATATTATTTTATCACACCCTATAATTTATTATTTACATGCTTATCAACAAACGGGGAAACACTACCTACTGGACCCCCACATGTAGTGAGCTCCGAATCCCTGATCTAGCCCATTTTGTATAAGAAGTGCATTAGGACTTGTACGACAGTTATAAAAGTTACAAAATCGGATCTTACGTATTCATACGTAGATTCATTTGATCTGCACCTATTTTCATATATATATAATCAATACCTAAAAAATAACACTAACAATATAGTAAAATATTATAAATAATTTTGATTTTAGCAAAAAATTTGTATTTTCTAAAAGAATCTTCCTATGAACATTTTAATGTTTCATGTTTGCTTTAGAAATTGCGTTGGGACTAAATTCTGTCTTAACTGAGTTTTGAACAAACGTGTCTTGTTCAGAGTGTGAATCTCAAAGCCTCGATCTATTGACCTTAGTCTCTGCGCCCTCTCCCTCTTTTCCCCTCTCTTAGTCTATCAATGACTAGCTATTCCCTCCTGGTCTCGAACCATGGCCTTAGTATGAGCTGTCCCGTGCGGTCCTACCTGAAGAACGGAGAGAGTTTGTTGGTCTGGCCGAGTGAAGACACTGATACGTCTGATGGAGGCGTGTTCACTATATATAGTCCCTTCACTCTTGGTCCGGGTGGAGGGTGAGATGTGACTATGGTCCTCCTGCATGCAAACACACATGGGAGGAGAGGAGAGAGGGAGACTACATGGTCACGTGCCACGAGCGTTCATACAATACACACGTCTCTGCTGGTTTAAAAATAAATTAGTACAAAAGCTTATATTTGTAAATAAATAAATGGTTAGACACATTCGTACAATCTTTCTCATTTAGTGTATTTAAGATTGAAAAAAAAAAGTATTTCCAAGCCATCCTTAAATGATTCATATTTGTAGGAATAAAAATATATTCTTATTTATCATGAAAAACTATTCTCAAATAGTCGTCCCCGGCACTCTCGAGGTAAGGTTCTCGCCTTAGGATTCCATGTTCGTGAATTCAAACCCAGCCGGGGTCGATGAAAATTTCTTTTTTAGCGATAAAATCTGTATTACAACTTTCTTCAGAGGTGAAGTAAAGCCGTAGGTCCTATGTCGATTGTGGCACGTAAAAGAACCCTGGAATATATGTGTGAATATAAATTTTCTGGCAAAATTGGTAGGCCCTTTCACTCTAGCTCATAGAAATTATCATGTGCTGATATAATCAGTCGGTTCAGAAATATCGGGCTAAATAACTCAAATAAATAAAATACATATTCCCAAATACCCAGTTTAAACTTAATCTTAAAGGCTAATTTCAAAACATTTCAAATTTTCTAAAATTGGTCCTAAGTAAAATACCCTGAAATTAATTTTTTTTAGAAAAACGAACCAACATTATGTATTATCATGTAAAATAACCCCCAAATACCAATTTTAAGACAATTATTGAAGCTATCTTTTTTAAAAAACAAGATTTTTTAAATAAGTCATTAGTAGGTATACTACTATTAAATGATTTTCCATCAGAAAAACAAATATATAATTATTAAAAATGTAAAGAAATTAACAGATACCCATTTTGAACTAAATCGATGGAGCCCATTTTTTAAAATATTCAAAAATTTTAAAAATAGGCATTCCCCAGATATAAATTCTAAACAAAACTGTTGTAGCAATTTTTTAAATGTTTCAAATTTTCAAAATCACTCATTAGTAAACTTCCCCTTAACTAATTTTTACTCAAAGTACAAGTATTCACCATTATTTGTCAGATGAAAGACTACAAATATATATAAATTTTAAATAAGATTATTAGTGCTATTTTCGAAGAATTTATAATTTTAAAAATCACTCATTAGTAGAATACGCTCAATTTGAGAGCTAAGGTCAAAATGAAAACAATGTCCCTAAATATTGCCCTTTAACATCTTAATATCAAATATGAACCAAGTGCATCAAATCTTTTCAGATATAGGGACAGGAATCAGACATACATGGAGACAGATAGGTTCGGACATGAAACGTGAAGATTCCTTGTAATCTCGAGGTAAAAATTTTCACGATTACAATAATTTCTCTTGATATGAGAGTGTTAAAAATTAGAATACAGGATTAAGAAGACCTCGCATTAATAAAACTACAAAACAAATAAGTTGCAATGGCTACACAGTTTTAAAAATATATATAACAAAAGTATAATGGTAAATAATGTGTTTTGAAAAATTAATTTTAAATTTTAAATGACTATTGAAAAAAACGGAATAAGCCCCTAACGACCTGTTATCTAAATTAATCCATCAATATTAACAATAATTGCTTTATTTGTTTTAATTCGGGAGAAAACTATATGGTGCTTTAGCACCAAATATAATTTTATAACCTAGATTATAGATTCGATTAACTTTAAAAATGCATTATTTACCTATGTTGTCCTTGCCCAAGAAATTCTCATTTGTAAAGCAGGGCAAGAATACACATAAGTATTTAAATCCACCCATTAGCTGTCTGAAATAAAACTTGGATCCCTTCGTTTATTCGGTCTTGCCGTTTGGTGTAGGTGAACATAACAGTTTATTCGTGAGTTATGTGAACACATTAGTCAGAATTAGCTAAACTGTCCAACTGTGACAATTTCATAACAAGATATTTATTAAAGACCAATTAAAAATGTGTAATTTTAATTTTTGATTTCACTTTTCCAAATTTTTATTTTAAGCACTTCACGTGGAATATAGTAATTACTGTACTGCTATAATTAAGCTTTGATGAGTTTAACGAGATTATTTTCAGCTTCAATAAATTTATGAAAAAAACTGTAATACATTTCTTTAGGAGGATTTTTTTTGGGGGGGGGG
>CABFWB010000311.1:293708-306750 GCA_902151455.1 Timema bartmani
ATGAAGGATAGAGAGGGGTGCTTGTGTGATAACACTGACCACACCTTGAGCTCGGTGCAACAAGGAGACAAGTACTGACTAGATAGGGAGGGGGATGAAGGATAGAGAGGGGTGCTTGTGTGATAACACTGAGCACACCTCAGAGTAACAAGGAGACAAGTACTGACTAGATAGGGAGGGGGATGAAGGATAGAGAGGGGTGCTTGTGTGATAACATTGACCACACCTTGAGCTCGGTGCAACAAGGAGACAAGTACTGACCGGTTGGGAAGGGTGGATGAAAGAGGGGTAGATGTAGCTTGTGCGAAGTGAGCCAACCCTGGGGATATTTTAATAAGGGACTTGATTATCTAGCTTAGGCTTTATCTAAGGGGAAACCAGCTTCAGTGACCGAGTGGTCTAAGGCATCACTTTCATGTTAGACTGGTCTGCTGATGACGGAGAGATAGAGGTTCGAATCCAGGTCGGGCCTACTGAGAGTGGCTAATCCTAAAGGTTTTCCCAATCTCCTTCCACGCAAATTCAGGTGGATTACTTCTAAAATTCTTCTTTCCTCATCCCTACCTCATTAGAGTAATTATCGTATAACCTGAACAAGAATTCAGATGCAGGGATAAAAAAATATATGAGGGGAAGATATGAGGAGGGTGGTTTAGCAGGAACACACCCACATTATCGTGGAGGGTTAGTAAAAAACTGAAGGGAAAAACAACCCTCATTGGGACAAGTCAAGATTTGAACTCTAACCTTCTCCTCCAATGGAAGAAAAGAATTAGGGGATTATCATAAAATAATGAATATGTTGGACGCAAAGCCCGAAAACGGCCAATGGAAGGATTTTTTGCTCAATCCTAGGATTGGACGTTTTAAAATAACTAAAGCCCGAAGTTATATTCAATTTTGGGCTTTGGCCGTTTCCAAACAGCCAAAACTAGGATTGTGCCATTTTATTACTAAACGACCAAAATTGAAAATACAGTCGTTTGGCTAGGTTAGGTTAGGCTTCGAAAAAACAAATTTGTCAGATGTTCTTGATAATTTAAAATAAATTTGTAGTCTATGTCCGGTTCTGTTTGCATATCAATGAGATCCGCTTGCTCTCTTGAATTCATGTGGTTGCTCAAAATTGGGTGAGGAAAAAACTAAAATTTTATTTCAAAATGATATTTAAGGCTTAGATCGTTTAGTAAATGCACCATTCTAGATTTGGCTGTTTGATGACGGCCAAACCCCGAAATTGAATATAACTTCAGGCTTTGGTCATTTTAAAACGTCCAATCCTAGGATTGAGCAAAAAATCCGTCCATTGGCTGTTTTAGGGCTTTGCACCCAAACATATATACCCTACAAGGTAAATGTTCTCTGAGGTGTTATGCTAATTATGTATCATATACAATATTCCAGGTCACAGGGTTTGTAGTAACGCACAGATTAAGTGCACACATTTTGTGAAAATTCACAGCTCAAGAGAACTTTTTTAGAAGCCTCAATAACATTTTTTATGACATCGGGAACCCTTTGATGATAACATTCATACATTTGTAGATTAACTTAAATTATATGAGGTGTAGCGTCATTATATACTATGAGAATAAGTCTCCCCAAACCCTCTATTGAGAGGTTGGAAGAAATAAGTTCTATATGCGATTATAGGTTTAAAAACAATTTCCAACACAATAAAACTGAATTACGTGCTTCTGCATGGTGAAAATATTATTTCTCTCACTCTCTTTTTTCTTTTTTGGCACCGCGTTTTTACTACCCCTTCAATTTATACGCTTATGTTATAACTACGTTAATGGTGGTTTTAGGGAAAAGGAAGGTTACATTTATAAGAAGTGTAGCCGCATTTGTGTGAAGAGATAGTGGAAAAATCATTTTTGAAAAAACGCCCTTAGTAAGTACACCCGACCAAGATTCGAACCTTGAACTCCCCATCATCGGCAATCTATTCTACTGCGAGAGTAGCGTATCAGACCACACGGTCACCGAAGCGGGTTTCACATATGTACATTAGTCTAAAGGTAAAATCTATTTCACTTACAAAAAAAAATTACAAGCGAGTTAAACAAAACCACTAGTAGATCCATTTTTAATGCTAATATTTGTATGAACTATGGAAAGTTCTTCCACCATAACGGATCATAACTTTACGTTTTAAATTAAAATATACTGTATATAAAATTATAATTAATTTAACGTATGCTTTATTAACCCTGGGTTTTATTAGAACACGACAAACAACAACAAAAAATTATACCTTAAAGACACCCTAAACAAATAATCGGTTATCATAAACACTGGCTGTAATATAAACAGGGACATTTAGATCTATTGCAAGTTTTATTGTATATACTGTGTTATTTTATACAAGCAAGATTGCACAGTAAATGGTTGTATTAACGTATAAAGATGCAGTCACAGCATTTCTTAACTGAACCAACCAACTAAAAAATAAGAGAGCATAAAACAGGAACTCGGTATTTATTTATTATTCTAGCACCGCGTCTTACTACCCGTTCGGCTTATACGCTTAAGTACTAATTAAATAATGGGTTAGGAATTGGGAAGATTGAATTTAGATGAAATGAGCCCGCATTTTCATGTAGGGAGAGTGGAAAACCATTTAGGAAGAACCACCCCTGGATCACCCGAGTGAGATTCGAACCTCGATCTCCCCGTCCTCGACAGTCTAGCTCAACACGAAACTAGCGCGTTAGATAACAACGCCAACGACGCGGGTATGAAAAGAGTAAATAGTTAAAACTAACATAGATTGTCTTCCTTGTAAACATACCCATAAAACATTATACACTTCAAATTGTAAAAGAGGAGGTTTTCCTTGAAGAGCTACAAGAATTGTCACACTCGCACATAAAATATTTGAAACATAGATATTGTGAAAGATCCTTTAAATCAAATTCTTAGAGCGACTTAACCTTGGGTTGCAATGATATTCAGTACTTTCCTCTTTGATAAAGTTATGACCGTTGTCAAATGGAGTAATGCACATGCATTGCTGCATAAAAACCACAATTCCTGGTATAAAGGCAACGCAGCAGGAGAATCGCGGCCGGTCGGCGAGTTTGAAAGAATTTGTTTTCTTGTTAGCACCGCGTCTTACTACCCGTTCGTTTCACACGCTTATGTATTAATTACTCTAATGGTTTTAGGGATTAGGAAGGTTACATTTAGAGGAAGTATACCCGTATTTGCGTGGAGGGAGAGTGGAAAATAATTTTGGGAAAAACAGCTTCAGTACACCCGACCGAGATTCGAACCTTAATCTCCCCGTCCTCGGCAGTTTGGCCTACTTCGAGAGTAGCGCGTTAGACCATGCGGCCAACTAAGCGGGCAGCGATAATAAATAAATAATAAAACAATAAAAAATGTCAAAGTTGTTAAAGTCATAAAGGAATATAATCTACAAATAGGATTAAATAACTCAACATAGCTACAGGTTCAGGTAAGTGATTAGAATGATTTACTCTGACTAGAAAGGACAAAGTTAGATAATAGTACTCAACATTTTATCATTAGCCTACTTCCTTAAAACTAGTTTCGTGTTGAACCAGACTGCCGAGGACGGGGAGATCGAGTTTCGAATCTCGGTCGGGTGAAGTGGGGGTGGTTTTTCCTAAATGGCTTTCCACTCTCCCTCCACGCAAATGCGGGTTCACTTACTCTAAATTTAACCTTCCCAATCCCTAATCCATAAGCGTAATTAGTACTTACGCGTAATGCCTGAACGGATAGTAAGACGTGGTGCTAAATAGAACATTTCCTTAAAATATGATACTCTGATTTTTAAACAAGGCCCACTTTATACCACCAACATTGATTGAAAGTCACTAAAACTGGGCATTCTATAAATAAGTATTATTTGATTTATTAATTAAAAAGTATTTCTTGTTTTTAATTTATTTGTGTTATTTAAAGTGCACTTTTTGAATAGATTGATAATATCAACACACGACTTATAACCTAACTCAAATCTAGAACAGACACAGCATCTATCCCCAGCCGTTAATCCATCACTGTGAAAGGGTAAACCCACATTTCACCAATGAAACAGTTTTCGGCCATGCCAGAATTCGAACGCGGGACCCTTAATAACTTATTAAACAGAAGCGCTACCGACTGAGCTAAGGTGACGGACTAGTTATAAAGCTCACATAAAAAGTTAACAAAATCTGCTAACAATACTTCCTTACGTACTACCGTATTTTTTTCTTTACATTATTAATTAATCGGACTAAGAATCCTGTATATTGTTTCTGTTGTCAACATCCCTTGTTCTCAACTAATACAAAACCTACAGCGATGAATAAGATATCAGTGGATAGAATTTTTTACTGACTTCTTACATAGCATGTTCAGTTTACGTTAAAACACATTGTTTGTTTAAAATTTAAGTTAAAAGAAAAATCTAAAAATATTTTTTTATCAATTACCGAAAATAAACTTGCTTTGCTATTTTGTGTATACACTTCACTGACTATTTAATTTCAACAACCCATCAAAATACTAAATCTTTTTTTGGGGGAGGGGAAGGTTGAATGTGCGAAAGTTTCGCAAGGGTTTACTGGTGTAAATAAAATTGTTATATTTTTTTCCCCCGCCATTTTGATAACATGACATTCCTATAAAATTCAGGCTTCAGCTTTAAGTCTCTGATAAGCTAACCAATGCTGGAAATAAAGGCCCATTATGTGGGCAAGAATGTTAAGTATGGATGCAAAAATGCGTTGCTTAAAACACAATTTTTTCTTTTTGTTGTTCATATCTCAGCCAGTTTCAAAGTTGCTTAGTTCGGATGGTGTTATAAAAGAGGTCGGGTGTGAATGATTTAGAGTTCTGAGAGGTTAACTTTTGGTTCACTACCCGCCAGATCTATTCGTATATTTGTTTACCATAACCAGATAGGGTTAAATGAATAGAGGGATTGTATCCACATTTTCTTGAAGAATAGTGTAAATATTCGATTCGGGGGCCACATAGCCTAACGCGCTACTCTTGCAATATACTTGATTGCCGATGACGGGGATATCGAGCTTTGAATCTCGGTCGAGTGTACTGAGAGTAGTTTTTCCCAAATGCTTTTCCACTCTCCTTGTACGCAAATGTGGGTACACTTTCTTGAAATATAAACTTCCTCGTCCCTAAAACTATTAGCTTAGTTAGTAAATAAGCGTATAACCCGAACAGGTAGTAAAACACGGTGCTAAAAAACCCCGTGTAAATCCGTTTAGGAAAAAACCTTATTTGTACACCCGGAAGGAATTTGAAGATGAAGAAATAAAGCCTAAAAGTATACAACTATTTGACATGCGTAGTTGTTCCATTGGCCGCCAAATTCATCGGACGTGCTTCACCCAACTTGTCCTGTTTGAGCCAAAAACTCGGGTCCTTGGTTGTAAACCTGAGACAGTAAATTGTCTCCCGCTCTAACACCTGGTAAACCTTGTTCCATTTCCTAAAACTCCGAAGATTGGATAGCTGCAGTGTCGGATGATAGGTCAAAGTGAGATGAAGAAAGAGACTTGTGTCACCTGATGATCACTTCTAGGGTGTACGTCATCATCGCCAGGCCGGGCGCGTGGGGGTGTAACGAAAGCTGACAGCGGTATGTGAGAATTCTTAATTCTAGTCATCAAGCGGTTCATTAAATAATATCCTCACCATTCTAATGTCTGGTAGATGTGTTTATGGTTAATTAAATAGAGGAAATTACATTGAAATAGTTATGTCAACCATCATTGAATAGCTAGTGAATTATGATATGATATAACATGAAATTCAGATTGGTAGAATCTCGGGAATCCACGACAAAATTAATTGCTTCACGGATTAAATAAATTTACAACTATTCAACATATACTAAGGCTTTTAAACATGAATAATTGGTTGTAAGCACACTTCAGGATACTGTGCTAAGAATAAAAAGTCCTATAGGACTATTATTAACAAGGTCATTGTTTTAACCTTGTTTTGTGAATATTTAATTCAACCAACAAATATAAAATACCTATCGTAAAATGGTTTGTGTATTTAAAACTTTTTTTTTTAAAAAAAAGTTCTGTATTTGGAAAATATCGACTTTTTTTTTTTACGAATACGTTTAATTAAATCCATTTTCCTTGAACTAATTTTCAAAACAAATATATCCCGTTTTACTTTAATTTTAAAAACAGGGAAGGGAAATTACTTTTTAATTTAATGATGTAGTATTCGCCTGGCCACAGGAATCGACCCCGGGGTGTATCACTTTTCATATCATTGCCTTCTTAACCACTGAGCTAACCAGGAGCCTTCTCGTGTCAAGGGTAATTCTTCACTCATATTTTAAGTCAGAGTCTGTGATAGACGTGTGTAAATTGTCAGCTACATTTGGTGGCATAAAGCCTACGAGTCGAAGGGGACTGTGCTATTTTACAGCTAATGTGGTCTTAATAATTGATCACTTATGTGTAGCTGACGATTTCCACACGTCATCACAAACCCTGCCTTAAAATATGAGTGAAGACCGACCCTGGACACGAGTCGACTCCTAGAGAGCTCGTTGGTCAGAGCATTGGCCTATCAATCCATAGGTTCCGGGTTCGATTGCTGTGACCCGGTATCATTTTTCAATTTAAATAATATGAAATTGAGATGATAGCTTAGCTATTTAATCCACCATAACCAATACCATCAACATCCCAATCCATGAACCCATGCTCCAAGTCTTATTTTCCTTTCTAGATAGCCGCATGATTGATTATCCGAATCGAGTAAGACTCCGGAAGATAGACTAGTAGGAAATCTACCCACATTTGCGTAGATGAGTAATAAACTAATTAATAACTTCCACCTCAATTGACTCAGATGGAATTTGAACCACGATCTTCACATCACTGGAAAACCAGACTAGATGAGTTTGACGCTATTTTTTCTTGCATGCCTACCGTTGCGGGTAGTATGTAGTAGAACTAAAGAAGGTGGTTTTTAATAATTCTATCTGCATTAGCGTGGGAGGTAATTAATAAAACCATAATGAGAAATATATGTGGAGACCTCCTCTTCATCAACGCACCCGACTGAGATTCGAACCCCTGACTTTCCCATCACCGACAATTTGTTCCATCACAATACTGACGTCTTAAACCGCGTAACAACCAGTACTTGTACATGAATATAAACAATTCTAGGTAAGGTCCAATTTTCATACGAAGAACTTGACAGTGAGAAAAAGTTATCAGAACTACTTTCTCGTATTTTTACGTCAGGTATTATTATCTCAAGCTCTCTCTTTTGATAGATATTATCAATAAATATAAAATATTATCAATAACTCTGTGAAATGCTATCATTGCTAGGCGCAAAGAAAATATGTTTGTATTTCCTAAAAAGGCCCTTTCCATGAAAATTGGACTGCATTCGAAACATCGTGTACAGCTACCGGTACTTAATTTCTACACAATGTTACAGGCGCTCATTAGCTGGAAGATATTACGGCACACTAACATTTTACTATGAGAGAGCTGCAGTGCCCTTAAGGTTGTATATAGATGTTTGACTTTCATGGAGGAGCCAACGTACATGGTCTACTGGCGGCGTAAGCGACCTTTCCAGTAACTTTATTTCGAAAATATTGTTCGTTCGGATGGCATTCGCATCTCGGTAGCTAGGATCTATATTTATGTTATAATTATCCTCTTACTAAACACGTGATTGTTTTCTTGTGTCGAGTTGGTACACGTGCTCGGTATGTAAAGGGTTCTGTGTTCGTTGTCACGCCTCGCCTTTTAACGACTTTTACTCGATATCCTTATCAACGGATAGGAGGTTGACCGCAAATCTTAGGGAGCCTGGTTTGATTACTGATGGGGGTGATGCGAAATTTTATCATCACAAATTAGTAGAAGTGGTGAAAAGGAGAATCAGACCAGCAAGACCACGAATGAAACCAATTGAAGTTCTCAAATAAGGAAAGAAGATTAAGTTTCAAGATCTGAAAAATAATCAATTTTGACAAGACAATGGACTCGTCGAAAGACAGAACACTTAGTAATAATAGTATTAGATCTGTATGCGTAGTCTTTGGGGTACTTTCTTGGGCTAAGTTAGTTTGTAGGTCATATACTGATTCAATATTACCAGAATCGATGATCGCATGGTGTAATGTGCCATTATGATGTTGGTCTGGATTGCCGGGGACGGGGCTAACAGGGTTTGAATCCCGGTTGGATGTAATCCCGGGGCTAACAGGGTTTGAATCCCGGTTGGATGTTCTTCTAAATAGCTTACCACTCTTACTACTCACAAATGTGGGTACATTTCCTCTAAAATTCTACCTCCCTCATCCTTAGTCCACTAGCTTAATTAATTTTTGCGTATAGACCTAACGGATACTAATACGCGGGGATTTAAAAAATGTAATATGTGTCTTTGGAAAGTACACGCATAATTCAGTAAAAAGGTTGTGCACGCACGTCTCACTATCCACCTAGGCTATCCACACAAGGAGGATAAAATTTAGAGGAAGTGTACCCGCTTTTGGGTGGATTTAGAGTGGGAAATAATTTAGGAAAATCACTCTTGAGTACTTTGCTGGGATTTGAACTCACACATTTCTGTCAGTGTAAAACTAGAATAGACGATAATGACGCCTTTGTCCATGCGCCCATCATCATAACACTTTTAAGTTGCGACTCTTTGTAGCTCTATATTGATAGCTGTTTTTTTTTTCTTTCATTCCCTTTTCAATACTTCTTTTGATCAGATATTTCACCAGAAAAAATAAATGGTACGGAACTCTGCACGAACTTTCTCGCTCTATTGTTTAGAAATGGAGATATTTACTCAAAATTCGTAATATAATATCCACTAGCAAACCCGAGAGCAAATTGCGCTAGACATACTTAAAACATATTTTGACTCATGGTTTTAAATTTCATAATTTTATTTTTAAAGAATTAACGTCTTCATTTGAATATTTGGACCAATAAAATATACCAATATTGGGTCCCCAAGGGTCAATACTTCGTATTTAAAATTTTGACTTCCGGTTAAAATTTTCGTCATTTTACTAGGGGATGCACATCTTATGGTTATCGCATTACTATTAAATTTCTCTTTTATCAATTTTGACCAATAAAAGAGGTGTTGTCAACGTTAAAAGAAATATATATTTGTGTATAGCTTGAAAAATTTTGGTTTTATAAATATATATTTCAACTAAAAGACGTTTATTATAAATAGATTCACATGTATGCAATGATAGGTAATATTAATATCTCAAAGACTTAGGGAGATAAAATTAAAAATTACAATTTACGCATCAGACCGGAATCCTTAGAGTAATTTTGACGAAAAGTTGAGGTTAGCCATTTGATTTGTATTATTGATCAAAACTTAGAAATGAAATTTAATCAAAATCGTTAAAGCCGATTTTGATAAAATTGATTTTTTCTCTTTCCGCCCTTAAGGAAACTACCCTTAATTTTAGGGTTGGATATACAACTTCAAAAATTTCTCGGGGTAAACCTATGAAAAAAAAACCCTAGATACCAAGTTTTAGCCTAATCGGCAAATTAGTTTAGGCTCTAGCCTAAGGTACAGAGTGACAGACAAATGGACAGAGAGATGGGCGTCATTGCGAAAACCACTTTTTAGGGTTCGGGGGATCATGAGACGTCGACGTCCATCAACGTTTCAGATTAGATTTTTTTTTAACGGTCGTAATACTTTACCTTTAGTGCTCAAAAAGTTAATATATATATATATATATATGCGTATAGCTTGAAAGTGACTGGTATTATAAAAATATTATTCGAATAAAATATTTGTATTATAAATAGATCTACATATTTACAATAATAAGTAATTTCATATCTCAAATATTTCCGGAGATATGATAAAAAATGAGAATTTACGCATCATACCAGAGCCCTTAAATTCATTTAGCCAAAATATTGAGAATAGCCATTTTGTTTAGAATATTTATAAATATTTTGAATTGAAATTTAATCAAAATCGTTAAAGCCAATTTTGAGAAAACCGACTTTCTCTCTTTTTGTCCATTAGTAAACTACCCTTAATATTAAGGTTAGATATACAATTCAAAAAATCCATCGGGGCAACCCTGTGAAAACCCTAGATACCAAGTTTTAGCCCGATCGGTAAAATAGTTTAGGTTCTAGTCGGAGGTACATATAGATAGACACACAGACGGAAATTCAAAAACCAATTTTTCGGATTCGGGGGGTCATGAAATGTCGAGATTCATCAAAATCTCGAGTTCGATTTTTTTTTTTTTTTAACGATCACAATACTTTACCTGTAAGATAGCGAGAAAGTAAAAAGTAAGCCTACATTTCTTGTCGCAAGTAATTAGTGAATTGTCGACCTATTGAAGAGTTCCGACTCATGACGCAAGGTAATAACGTAAAGATCGAGCCATGTTGAGATTCCAAAAGGCGATGTTCTTGACGAAGACACAGAAAAGATTTAATTGAACGCTGTTAAAGGTGAGGAAATATTATAATGGATGTTGGGCATACGTGAACAACAACAAAGATGGATGGTACAAGCAGTTACCGTAACGAACAATGCATCTGTCGGACTATGTCTTACTTCAGGACTGAAGCGTAATTGATTTGGCTGTGGCTATTTGTTGAAGAGCGACAGTCAGTTTGGATTATATACCTATTACTACTAGACTGTCACTCTCCCTGAGCTGGTTGCGAGCAACATCTCTTTCTGACTGTGACGCCATCTGAGGCACTGCACCTACGCATAACTATTACTACTAGACAGCGTATAAACAGCCTCTCTGACTTGGATGTGGCTGACATTTTATATGTCCTTTGACGTCATTTGATTCACTGCTCCTTCACTGGATACGAGTGGAGTTTAACTGTGACAGTTACGTCAATTTGAGACACTGCAACTTCGTGGATATATTTTACTACTAAATAACGCATTCCTATACACTGCCCCTGCGCTTAACGCGACCAACGTTTTTCTCTAGCCATTATACCCTTGTAGGGCGCAACCAATATTTCTTCAGCTATGACGTAATATGTGTTAATGCATCAGCACAATTATTACAACTAGACAGCGCATGCATAGCCATTGTCTCTGCGCTGTTTGCAATATATACCTGGGGCTGTGACGTCATTTGAATACATTGTTGCAGGCTGGAGAACAAATTTTTATGTTGGCTGTAAAATTGGTGTACTGTCTAATAGTAATAAGTATTTTATTTACGTACACCTCTCCATACTATTTTTCGTATAACAAAATATAATAAGCACCATTAGGAGTTTCAGAAAGATGATTCGTGATGCTCGTAGCCATTAATACACAATATTCCACTAACATTTAACTCCAATTATCATTTAAAGAAACGGAATAGTTTGTTAATCGTAAGATACAACTGTAATAATATCCGTGGCACAGCGCAACCTGCCCCTTCGTATTCTGTTTTATCACCACTTCTAACTATCTGTTCAAGCTATACGCATATAGATAAGTACTCTAATAATGTAGGGATGAGGAAGGAAGCATTTTAGAGGTAATCTACCCACATTTGCGTGGAAATAGAGTGGGAAACCACTTAGGGAAAACCACCCTCAGTAGACCCGACTGGGAATCGAGCCCCAATCTCCCTATCAGCAGGCCAGTCTAACACGAGGGTGACGCCTTAGACAGTTCGGCCACTGAAGTAGTTCGTTAAGGGTGAGTAAAGTTGAATTTATAGGAAACGGACCCGAATTTGCGTGTAAAGAGTGGAAAACTACTAAGGAAAAAAAAAACATGAGCCTAGATGTCCCGGGTTCGAGTCCCGGCTGGTACCTTGTATAACTTTCCCGAAAGAGGAATTATTACAACGGTCACCAGGGTCTAGTCAGTTAGGCACAGGTTAGGTTAAGAGTTTCTACAGCTTCCACACCCTCATATCATATTCACTATCACCATAATCTCATCTCATCTCATCGAACATGGAAAGAACCTCCACGGAAACTATGTTCTTTTAGTACATTCGGGCGTCCTCTGAGCAACGGAACATTAGTACTGGCAAATCTTCCCACTACTGAGTTACGTATGATGTAGCACATACGCGAGCTATTATTATTATTATTATTATTATTATTATTATTATTATTATTATTATTATTATTATTTCTGTGATAAACCGTCGATCTAGGGTCTGGTTGCTGTATTAATCTTTAATAAAGCTAGGAAAAACCATTGCAGTTCAATTTGCATAGGAAAAACAACAAGAAAGGCTTCGAGATTTATTTTTCACACGCCAAGTCAAGTGATATGCAACTGCCACTTTTTATAGATATTATCAATACCTATAAAATAACAATAATAGAATATTAAAATGTAGTGAACTTAGGCTGCAAAAAATATTTCATTATTTTATAAAAAGGTATTTCCTAAAAAAAACAACTGGACTATAGTTGTATGTAAATTCTTGTTCATATTTCTAAAAGTCCTACTTGAACTAATTCTAGCGTCGAACCCCTGGACTTTTATCGCACACGTTCCATCCTAAGCCGCCGGTATTCTACGATCAGGGGAACATGATACGGCAACCCCTCGGTTTGAGTACACGGCACGTTTATAATTAATAGAATCATATTTACCTCGAGGTAACAGGGGAAAAAAAAACCCAACAGAATGTTGCGAAACCGTGTGGACTCGTATTTGCTAACCCTCATCACTTAAAACGAGACGCAGATAAATGCCGTCATTTTGGACTTGTTTCGTTAACTACCATGAAACAAGATGAACTGATAGTCGGGACTATCTTCTGGTGTGCGATGTTGGCTTAGGCTAGCCTGAGGCTGAGGAAGGATGACGAAATAAACTGTTACTTTGGTAAAAGCTTGGGTTGTTCGTGTTTTTTTTTGCACCGTGTCATACCACGCATACGTTAATATTGCATTAATAGAATGAGGATGAGGATAATAGAAATTTAGAAGAAATGTACCTACATTTGCGGGAAGGGATAGTGAGTAGGAAAAACTAAAAAAAAAAAAAAAAA
>CABFWB010000311.1:307291-350857 GCA_902151455.1 Timema bartmani
TTATTATTATTATTATTATTATTATTATTATTATTATTATTATTATTATTATTATTATTATTTTGTCAATAAATTACAGACTTTCTTACAATTAACAGATGCGATGTACCACTCAATCAATACAAATGGCGTGGATGATTTGAGTGGTAGCTTAGCGGTGGTCGAGCGGTTTAAGTCGTTATACTTTCTCTTAATCGCTTTTTACAAAGAGGTGTCAGATCACACAGTGACAGAGTGCAATTAAGGTGGTTGAGCATCCATTTTAGTGAGTTTTTTTAAAATTCATTGTCAAGGTGCTTGCACATATTCTTAAAGATTCTCCTTCCTCAACTTTTGTCCCTAATTTAGCATTTATTTGGACGAGGAACAGAACTTCAAGATGTGTTTTACAATCCTGCGTAGATTCATCATAATCCTACACACCTTGCACTCTACTTTAATGTTGTAGCCTTTGTCGAAGTCCTTGTGACTCTCATAGATCATTCAAACATTTGTCTTCCTAAATGTCATGTTGACATCCTCACTGGTTTCGTTCTTAGCCACATTTAGGCCACAAAATAAACACAAACATGTCATTCTTTACTGTAGAAAGTACCAACATCAATCAATCCCGCGGAGGAGTCGCCGTTGCATTGTTCAGACCTTCGACTTGATATATGGATGAAAAATCTAGTTCCACGTGAATTTTAGGGTGGCTGACTGGGTATTGTTCGTGAACAAATGGACACAACGAACAAGCATCCAGGTATTTGATCGTTTATTCACAAGAGTGGCTCAACCTCGTGTAGTCATTTAATATCATTTGTACGCCCGCCCAAGAAGGTGTCCTTCGGGTCGAGAGACTCTTTTCTATAAGTTTCATCCCATTGTACAAATCGTTTCAAAACCTTGTTAGTGCGTTTCATCTCATTAAACATGAAACCGCAACATTTCCTAAGTCGTATGGGATCCCCCCCCCATTGTAACGTGTTAAATACATTTTAACACTACATGAAACCCTATAATAGGTTTACAATTATTACTACCAGATCTAATAAGTTCTAATAATGTGTGGCAGATATAGACTCACTGTGACATCACAAGCGGGAGACGCCCAGTTCTCATCAAAAATGCCCCAGAGAACGAGGCAACTCGGTTTCGAAAACCGCGATGGTTGAGGTGTCTGTGTCACCTCCTCGCCACAGAGCAAGCTACGGCGGATACTATAACTATTGAGGGATGTTGTAATCTTTATTGAGCTTTGAGCTCTATTTTTCTATGTCCATATGACTTAGTTTTTGTATGTCATTACTACTGGATTGTTTCCTTATGCCCTCAAGGTATAGTTTATTTGGTCGAGCCTTGAACTCTTTTGTTCTATGTCTTGTTCTATGTTCTAGTTCTTGTATGCCAGTACTACAGACTTATTTCCCTATGCACATAGGGCATAGTTTAAAGCTTTATGCACTATCTTTCTATGTCTATTAGGCTTAGTTGCAAATATTAGGGTCAATACTAGACTCCTTAGACTACATGACCATGCTGCGGCTAGTTTAAAGAATATAATTAAATAATGTAGGATAGCAGGTGATCTATTGCTTTGTTTCACGACCTGATTAGGTCTGTAACTGACACTTGTCCCTAATGTTTATAACTGTGTACTGGTATGCGGTGCGCAACCTGTAGAAGTGCTACTTGTCCATAGTAGTGGCCCACGGGGTTTTGTCTCTTGTGTACGGCCCCCTTGTGGCACCTTTAGCGTTAGTCGAAAAAGATCATTGTTTTGTCTAGTATTATTATCCTCTTTTTAGGGTACCAGAATAAATATAATATTGATTGCTCAGGCAGTACTATTTAGGAACTGACCGGCCATAGTATCTGTAGCATCTAGATTCCTGGTAGTTCACCGTTTACTAGTTGTAAAATAATAGTTTCTCTTCTAGGAGCTTATAACATTGTAGTGTCTAAACTCTTTAAGGAGTTAACTCAAGCTAGCTAGCTCGTGTTAATTACCTCCCTTGTAGCTCCTCAACATATAATGATGGCTCCGTGGCTTGTGTAGGTGGTTCTGTTTGTGTGGGACTCTTCACTGGGCTACCTGTCCGAATAGTAGAACGGACACATCCCCAAACTGGTACATGCAAGAACGAAGCTGAGTGGGGTCTTAGTGTCACACTAGCGTGAATGGATCAGTAGCGAGAAAATAATGGGAGTGGGCCAGTAGTGCCGCAGTAGTGTGCTCGGGAGTGAACTACCGCATCACTCACGATATGACACCACTTCCTGGACAAATAATCACCACTCATAGCAATAAAATCAACGCTACTACTGTTCCACTCACACTACTAACCCATTCATCTCCGTTCTTACATACCAGCCTAAGACTATGCCAGTAATATCGCTTTAAACCCGTTTCAGTGGCCGCGTGGTCTAAAACGCTATTTTTAATTGACTTTTTAGCACCGCGTCTTACAACACATTTGGGTTGTACGCTTAAGTACTAATTACGCTAATGGGTTAGGGATAGGGAAGGTTTAAATTAGAGGAAGTGAACCCAAATTTGTGTGGAAGGAGAGTGGAAAACCATTTAGAAAAACCACCCCAGTTCACCCGACCAGGATTCGAATCTCGATCTCCTCGTCCTCGGCAGTCTAGCTCAACACGATACCAGCGTGTGTCTAACGCGCTACTCTCGCAATAGACTAGACTGACGATGACGGTGAGATCGAGGTGCGAATCCTGGTCGGGTGATCTGGGGTGGGTTTTCCTAACTGTTTTTCCACTCCCCCCCACGCAAATATGGGTACACTTCCTCTGAATATAACCTTCCTAATCCCTAAAGCCATTAGTGTAGTTAGTAAATAAGCGTATAACCTGAGTGGGTAGTAAGACGCAGTACAATTTTTTTTATATGTATCACCTTAAGGTGAGATTTAGGGGACGCGAGATAAGTGTTTTTGCAGTTTTTATAGCAAAACATTTTTGGTCAAAATAAACAAATATTGCTTCAGTACAATCAAAGAGTTTAATTTTCTCCCTGTGGTGATATCAACAGTTCTTGAATATCTGTCAAGGGTGTCCTGGAATTAAATTACAGTTTTTTCTCTTCATTTAAAAAGTTGGTCATCTAATGCCACTATGCTCATGAGATATATTAAATACCATATAGACCAACCATGTGAAGAAAAATAAACTCTTATGTTTGTACTGAAGTATTTTTTTAAAATTTGGCCAAAAAAATTTTTGTTATAAAAACTGGAAAATCACTAGCCTTTTCTCGCGTTCCCTACATCTGCACTGAATTCTTTTATAAAAGACGTCCACTAGTCGTACTAAGACAATCCGTACCATTTCCTCCTTTCAAGCGAGGACCGAGGAGCAACCTAAATAGCTTCTAGAACCATCCAAATTTCAAAAATTAGCTTTTTAAGGAATCTTAATTTTTAAGAAATCTGAGTGAATACTATTTAAAATAGCGTCTAGAGGCATCCAGATTTCAAAAATTTCCCGGAGGAGGAATACTCCAAATAACTTCTAGGAGCATCAAAATTTCAAAAACATTCGTAGGGAGAACTACTTTAATAGCTTTTAAAACGTGTGATTTCCTAAAATTGGGGGAAGGTCCACTCCGAATTAAGGACAACAAAACCGGATAGTTGGGGCTAGAGGAATAAATTATCCCCCGTCCAGTTGTATTTTACACCTTCTGATATCAAATATAAATCTGAAAGACTTGTATCAAACTGCAAATAACTTCTAAAGGAATTCAATTTTTAAAATTGTGCTAGCATTCCAAATATGAGAAGCATACAATTTAAAAAAATTACTGGTAGAGGACCACTCCAAATAGATTCCGGAAGCATATAATACCAGGTGACAATTTCAAATATCTTCTAAAAGCTTCAGATTTTCAAAAATATACAGGTGAGGATCCTTCCAAATAGAACCTAAAGATATCCAATTTTAAAAAAAATTGATTGAGAAGACAAATTCCAATAGTTTATAGCTGGCATCTAATTGTCGGAAAAAATCAAAGTAAGAATCACTCTAGGGTCTAGATAGCTTCAAGCGGCATCCATGTATATATATATATATTGCTTAACTTCTGACGGAACGCGGCGGAATGGCGTTCCAGTACCTCTATTAAGGAAAACACAAAATTCAGAAAAAATTTCTTTAGAAAGGCTTGATTAGCAAATCAATAACATATACAAGTGCGGTGTTTTATTTAAAAACTAGCTACCTATATGAACAAAAGCTTATGTGCCCAACAATAACAGATACGTTCCCTGACCCTAACACGCAGTCTTGTTTTCATTCACCACAAACTGGCCTAAAATGTGCAAATAACTTATGGCCAACATAAAATAAAGAAGCGCGCTGCAAAGTTCAAACTCAATGAAAGACAATTAATTGGGAGTTTCCGGGAATATGTATATAGTAAGACATTTCCGGACAGTCTTGTTGTAATTGAAGAATAATCAAGTCAGTTGCTATATCTTCCAATGAATGAGAGAGGAGTTTCTCCCAGATGAATTTGATTATGACATCACTAAGAACATCTTAGAAGACAACAACCGTCTCTGGTCTTTTATTTATAAGAATCACTGGTCCCCTCTTCGTTTATTTAATCCCTACAAGTATGTTGACTCGTGGCTTGTTTCAGGACGGCATTCTGCCATACACACTCGGAGTAAAGAAAAGTCTAGAGGAATTGAATATGATGAAAACATGGAACGACTGTGGAGTTGCTTCTAAAATTGACAGTTATTTTTTTCTAACTATGTATATAATAGCCTATGTGTATTTTTAATTAAAAATACAACTGTAAAAATTAAAGCCATTTGTTTTGTGTAATCTACGACTTTAAATTTCTAATCGCTTCTATCATTCCCGTTTGTACAGTAGAAGTAGTAGTAAAAAAATCAAAATTAAACTAAACATCTGGTGAGCATTTGCATTAAATTTAATTGAAAAACATTCAAACACAATGATAAATTTTAAAACATAGGGTAGGTATTCTTCTGTTTTCATAAGAAAGTAATGTCTTAAAAACACGTCTTTAAGAAATCAAGCACTGTATATATACATAAATATATTTAATTCAGGGCGAGGACCACTCAAAATATTTTCTGTAGGCAACCAATTTTTTAAAAATTTGCTGAGAGATGACCATTCCAAATTATAAAAATAACCCAATTTTCAAAAATTGAAGAGGACGACCACTCTAAATAGATTTTAGGAAAATCAAATTTTTAAACATTTATCGGGGAGAGAGGTATGGGGTGGGGTGGGCATGTTAGAAGACAAGTCTTTAAAAAAATATTTTTTTTTAAGAAAAGTCTTTAAAATAACTTTTTTTTTTTTATGTTAGAAGACAAGTCTTTAAAAAAATATTTTTTTTTAAGAAAAGTCTTTAAAATAACTTTTTTTTTTTGCTTGCCTTCCCCTACTCAAATAAGGTTCCACTGTCACTGACTGGTGTTTTTTATTTTCATAATACTTCATAACTGTATTATCTTGTTTTTGGGTTGATAAACTAAATAATTCCCAGAGCCATTCATCCGTGTGCTTCAATGAGACGCTCTAATACTTGAGAATATGTCTCTATTTTTAAGTGATAAGAAAGCGTTGTTAAACGAAAGGGAATTTAGCCTATCTTACCAAGATTAAAAAGTAGCTACAGAACACTTATTATTTATTTTTACGTTAACACATATTGAATTTATAAAGTAAGTACACCTTTAGACGGGGAGCATCACTGTAGATAAATTAGGGCTGGTCTTATGAATACCGCATAAATATTGCTACCGGGAGGTTAAAGTTAGCTACCACTTAAAGGTTATTAGCCACTTTAATATTTTACGCGTATTCTGAAGTGAATTTATCTGCCGATTAGCTATCTGTAGGACAAATATATTTTTATGTAGAAAATGCAAGGTTGGTACTGTTTTTACTGGTGCGCGTATGCGTATAAGTCCTTACGCTACCGCTTCAACCTAGCGAGTGGCGAGAATGCTCAACATTTGTTAAATAATGGCGGCTAAACGAGTGCGAGGAAACAGATGGTGTCACGTGGGCGCAGAAGCAAAGTTGACTTGCGAGTACTAATTTCGGTGTCTGCCAAAATGTGGTCAATAGTTAGGTACAACGTTTACAAAATTTAATTTATTGTACTCACATTTTAATAATTTGTTCTTATATAAATATAACTCTACAAATAGCTTGTCAGTTTATATAAAAGTGTGAACTAAATGTTCTAACTTTATATAGCTATAGCCCGGGCCTGTGCTTACTAAACACGTGAACCAAGATTTAAACCTAAAAACAGATTCTGATAGGCGAAACCGCATTAAACACAACGCGTCACTATGGCATCAACCATTTTAACTTTCAGATAAAAGTTATCAGGTACTTAAACCTCCCGATAAAAATGTGATGGATAAATACATTTTATCTGGCAGATAGATGCTATCTTGCAGTCATAAGACGCACATTTAACTTATCCACCAGATAGAAACATTTATCTACCAGATTAATATTTATCCAGAAGTCAGAAGACCTGTCCTTAGTGGCTTAACACACAGCGACAGCCACAGAAAATTAGCGTTGCCTCCGGTTCGATTAATTGGCTTCGATAGTCGGTGACCTGGTGGTCTAGGGGTAAGGTGTCAGACTTCTGTGCTGCGGGTCCGGGGCTCAATCCGCGGTCCCGGCACAGATTTATCTGATTGCCAAACCCTTCTTTCACCTCTGACAAGATGTGTATTAATCACAACTTGTGAATGTGAGGAATGCCAGGCCTCCACCGTGGTTCGGATTCCACGTTAAACTGTAGGTCCTCCATTTCATCTCACAATCACCCTACCATTGTATATTAGCATAAGTGCGTACAACCCGAACGGGTAGTAAGACGCGGTGCTAATAATAATAATAATAATAATAATAATAATAATAATAATAATAATAATAATAATAATAATAATAATAATAATTGGCTTCACCGCCAGTAGTAGTGACGGCCACAAAAAGTGGCGCTGCTAAGTGGCTCCGTCTGAAGGTGCCTCTTAAGTCTTACAGAGTAGAGAAAACTTCCATTAGCAAAGATGTCTTCGTAACTATACTATTATATATAATCAACCATATTGTTAGTTGTTTACATGTTCTAGATTATGAAGTTTAAATGTCAAAAAGTATTATTAATACTAACGGACGAAATTTCCTAGGACGAAAAAAACTATCTACCCCTTGGTTCACTAATGAGATATTCAATCTAATCTCAACTAGGCTAACATACTTTATCAAAATGAAAAAAATCTAAAGATAATTTAAGTTATAAACAAAACATATAATTTTAAGAAACAGGGTCACAAATTTATGTAGAGCACACAAATATACAAACAATAAGTTTGAAAGAGCATTAGGGAACATGAGAAAAACGTGGTTAGCTACTAACAACATTCTTGGTAAAACCAAAGACATCCCAACAGGTAATTAAAATATTACAGATACTGGTGAGTGGTAACAAGAATATCACTACCAATGACTCAACTGATATTGCTAATATTTTCAATAACTTCTTTATAAACATTGGCCCAGAAGTGGCTAAAAATATTAAAAACGTTCGATCTGTACTAAACATATCTAAAAAAGAAAACAAAGAAAAGTGAATTTAAAAAGATGGACATTTCAGAACTGCTATCTATAATAAACTCCCTCCACAACAACTGTTCACCGGGGAATGATAATATATCAACTATATTTATAAAACTAGTAAAGGAAAGTCTAAGCCCTATATTATTACAAATAATTAATTTATATTTTATAACTGGAATAGTGTCAGATAAAATTAAAGATTCCTTGGTTGTTCCTATACATAAAAAAAAGGCACTAAAGATCTTTGTAGTAACTATAGGCCTGTTAGTCTCATCTCAAATCTTGCAAAAATAATAGAAAAAATACTGTTGACAAGGGAAACTTGGGAATGGGTTTGTTTATTGACCTGACAAAAGCTTTTGATACAGTTGATCACATGATATTGATTGATAAATTGAAGTGTATTCTAGTAGAAAAGTCGCTGTTAAAATGGTTCAAAAATTACTTGTTATACACCCACATGTATTATTTATTATTGTAATGCTAAATAATTTTCCGCAACTTTTATTTTTATCTCAAAGTACTTTCTTATTAATTCTTTGCTACTGTTATTTTTTTATATACTTTTTTTTTTACTTTTTAATGTTTATCTCACATTTATTGATAAAAAGTATTCATCAATATTATCACACATATTTCACAATTATCTTATCTGTAACATTGTACTGCTACGTCTTTTATGTTTTGTGTATTTTGCTAAATTTTTTTTGTTTTGATTTTTAATTTTATTTCATGATAAAATATTAATAATGTATTTTAAATCTTTTAAAATCTAAACTTATGTAAAATTCCAATTTTTATACATCCATAGTCCTATTTAGTGAGCTCTCTAGCTCTTTGGATCATTTAATTAATTATTGAATAATAAAAAATAAAAAAGGAAATAAAAATATATCTATCTATAAACTGGCTATAGTAACGCTACTTTACCAAATAAAATATATTTGAGGGAAATTTTAAGTGTTGGACAGTCTGTTTTCGTGTATATCAAGAACGTCCTTAAATATGTTTTATCTTGCAAAATAAGTTTTATGTTTAATATTAGGCCTTTTTTATTGTTCATAGCTAGGTGAAAACAAATAGTAACAATGAGTGCCGGTATGTTGTATGGAGGTGATGAAATTGGAGCCTTGGTCTTTGATATCGGCCACTACTCTTTGCGTGTAGGTTATGNAAGACGGCAACCAAAATGTTGTTCCCAAAATGGAGCCTATGGAAGTGGACGATGTTAAGAAATCGGATTCCTCCAACGTCACAAGTGGTTCGGAAACCAAACATTACATAGATACCACTTATCTGCATGTTGCTCGGAAGGGCATGGAGGTGCAGACTTACATGAAAGATGGCCAGATAGAGGATTGGGATTTGTTTGAGAAGGTATTGGACTATACGTATGCCAAATGTATCCAGTCTGAGTCGAAGTACCACCCAGTATTAATGTCGGAAGCACCCTGGAATGTCCGTAGTAAGAGGGAGAAGTTGACTGAGCTCATGTTTGAGAAGTACAACGTCCCCGCCTTCTTCCTCGTTAAAAACGCTGTTCTTGCCGCTTTCGCTAACGGCCGTGCGACAGGAATAGTAGTAGACAGTGGTGCTACCCACACGTCCGCTATCCCTGTTCAGGATGGCTTTGTACTCAGCCAAGCCATCGTAAAATCTCCGCTAGGGGGTGACTACATCAGCATGCAGTGCAAGAACTTCTTGCAGGTGAGAACCGACAACACGAGGCTAAAGCCTCGTCTACATAGTTCATAAGCTTTGTATCCGTATATAGTCCTTAGCTCCTCAATGATCCTAAGCAATTTTAATCACATATAGGCCTAGGCTTCACAGTATGTATCCTTAATCACATGACCGTGCCAACCATTTAAAAAGGGACACTTCAAAAGAAACTCGTCTACAGCAAGGAGCAAGCAGATGATATACTCAGCCAATCAATATAAAAACGAAAAACACAGGCTTTAAACAACTTTTTTTAAATTATGTCTTAAATATTTTCACTTTGATTAAAATTGTACATTTAAAAAAATTCTAATTCAAGAAATATAGGATTAGATCCATCTCTAGTTTTTATTTCCATTGTTTGAACTTAATGTAAGTGAGTTTAAACTATATAGGCACTGTACGGTATAGGCTTACCGTACTTGAATAACGATAATGATTGCACATTCATCTTTGTTCAGGAGAATGATGTAGAGGTGACACCTCCATACCTGATTGGGGGCAAAGAGGTTGTAAAGGAGCGGGAGAAGGCACGCTGGACGCCAAGACGTAATGTCCCAGAAGTGACCACTTCTTGGCACAACTACATGGTCAAGAAGGTGAGAGTGATATTTAATTTGTAGGATATATACAATTAATCACTCAAGTGATTAAAAAGTCCTTAAAAGGGGGCATGGCATCCACTTTACAAAGTAACTTAGTGCTAGTCACTCATAAATATTTTTCTACAAATGGGAATAGGCCAGGGCATGAAATTTCAAGTCTGAAGACACTAGCCAGACTAAAATCTTTGGTCGCCAGTATTTTATATTCATGATTATGAAAAATATAGGTAAACAATTTTAAAAGAGTAGTACCTTAGCACTTTGTTTTTGTGTAGTGTTGCCTTTCTGAACTTAAGTACCACTTGTCAATCGCAGCTGATGGGTCAAGCTCTGACAGGTAGGGTCCATTTATAGAAATTCTGAGAAAATCATCCAGTGTTTCAGTCTTAGAGAGCTCCTCTAAAGAGTCTTGAGTCTCTTATGGCACCTGAAGCCCCACTCATATGAAGCTGTGCTCACTGTTAGAACAGCACAAAATGTGAGAATCTGGAGAAAATTGTGGAATATTGCTGAATACTTTTCACTATGAATCTTCTCCAGCGACTCATTTAAAGTCAGTGAAGGTAACAAAAGTTTGTATTCTGCCCACTCTGCTAACAGAAAATCCACTTTTTCATCATACAAGCTTGGATTCAAGTATAAAGAGCTTTTTTTATTTTCTCTCTTTCAAATTGAAATATTTTTTTCTTTGGAAGGCTCCAAGGTGTCCGAGGAATGAAGAAGGGAGGAGGGTGTGACTCAGAAGTTTTTTCTTTCAATGGAGGGTAAATGTCATTGCCCGGAAATGGAGATTGAAAGCACACGCTTTCCAAGCCACTTAGTACGTGTGCTGGTTTGAGACACGAGAATCTGAACCTATATAGTTTGGGCATGTTTGAAACACATTTTAAAAACAAAATTTTGGTCGCCAGACTCAAATGTTTGTCCGCCAATGGGGACCTTGCGACAGGAAATTTTACGCCTTGTATTAGGCCTATTCCCAAAACCATGGAATATTGGATTATCTTGACATACCTTAATTATTTACTCATTTTTAATGTAACAACATTCCAAAATATATTTTCTCATCAGTCTCATAATCTGTGCAACGGATCTCAGTGGTCAGTGTGCATTCAGGAACTCACTAATCCAAATAACAGGACACCACTCTCTAACAGCCTTCAAGCTAACTAAACTTAAATTAGCTTATATTTAGCCAGCAATCTTTATATTTTCAAAACCTCAGTTGTATGCAAAAAAAAAAAAAAATCTTAACAATATAAACAGCTTAGGCCATTGGTTCTCAAAGGGGGTGCTGCAATGGTTCTCCAGAGGGGGCTACTAAAATATAGGTAGGCTTAAATTTATTATAAAGGTCACAAGTATTTCATTAATTAAAAACAATGTTTCCCATACCTATAATTATTCAGTTCCATAGTATATAAATATTATCCACATCGGTGGTCACATGGTTTGATTGCATAATTCTCACATTAGACTGGATTGTCAGTGATGAGATTGGGGTTTGAATACCAGTCGGGTGTACTGCACGGTTGGTATTTCCTAATTGGTTTCCCACTCTACTTCTAGGCCTATGCAAATGTGAATATATTTACTCTAAAGCAATAAAGCAAATTTCAATTGATAAATTGAAAAATAAAATTCTTAAGGATTCGAGTGTCTCATCGCTACTCTTTTTACATAAGCCTAATATGTAGAGCCTATTAATTTTACTAATTCTTTTTATTACATATATACATTTATGCAGGTAATCCAGGATTTCCAAGCCAGTTCCCTGCAAGTATCGGAGACTCCATATGATGAAAAGACTGTGTCATCTATACCCACTGTACACTATGAGTTCCCAAATGGATACCATCAGGCGAGTCGATTTGCCACTCCTATTATTGTCCCTAACATATTTGGTGGACTCTTTGTCAACAATCTTTTCACTCTAAAAATGACTTAAAATTAGAGATGGGATGCTCGAATCCTTTATTCCTCAAACCAGTATTTTGAAATGAGCTAATGTCACATTTTCACATATTTTCTTCCAGTAATAAATTTCAAACCATGGGGTTTTTAAGGAAAAAAAAACTCTTGTAATTTTTAGACTTTATTTTGGTTATATTAGTTTCTAGCTTATATTATAAATTGTTTATATGTATTACAAATTTTACATAATAATACTAGTCTCAAACCTGGTCTATTTTAAATTCTAGTTCTTATGTAAAGATGGGCCTTGAAACTTTTGTAAATTTCAGGACTTTGGCAGTGAGCGTTTTCGCATTCCCGAAGCGCTTTTTGACCCTAGTGTAGTGCAGATTCGTGGGGGTCAGGTCGGCAACACCATGCTGGGTGTAGGTCATATTGTAACAACTAGTGTGGGAATGTGTGATGTGGACGTGCGGCCCTCACTCTACGGAAGCGTGGTGGTCACTGGAGGGAACTCCTTTTTACAGGCAAGTAACTACCAACCTGCACAGTTTCTTTGTAATAACACAGATTGGCAATGCCTGTGCTTGCAAGGTACTTTAATTTGAGATGGACTTTCAGGTCAAAAGAAATTGAAACAAAATGCTTAATTATTTCATGAAAGTTGGAGTACCGCACTTATTCTTCAAACTTCAATTTTAGTTTTTTATTTAACATGCCTTAACCTCTCTAACGTGCAAAACATATTTAATCGTCTACTTGTGAAATGTGCTGTAGCGTGTGCAACGTCATAAGTTGTCAGTAATTTGAATTATTGCACTACAGATATTAAGTCACCCTCAGGAAGGGTTTCAGTAGCAGATTGAAGTCACACTTGAGAGATTAAACATGCTTGAGTGTGTTTTTAAACTAACATTATTTGCATTGGTAGGTGCGCAATGCAAGTAATGTTAGTTTAAAAACACACTCAAGTTTGACTTCAATCTGTTACTGAAACCCTTCCTGAGGGTGACTTAATATCTGTAGTGCAATAATTCAAGCCTGTGAATGTATCGAACCACTTCAAAAACGTTAAATGCCACCCACCTTAATACTATCACTCCCCTTGCCAAAGCAATTAAATGAAAGAGAAAGAAATTTGTTTGGACTTTTTCTCTTATGCACATTTCACAGTAAGCTAAATTGTAACTAGGATATATTTTACAAATGGAAAATTACATACTATTGAAGAGTTCATAAACATCGCTTTATCTGAAGTTCTTTGCAAGACGATTATCTTATATCAGGCCTGTCCAAGACGTGGTCTGCTAAAGTATTCTGTGGGTCACAGATTTTGATTTTCACCCACGAAAAAGTAAAACTCTCATTGCAAAACTCGAGCATGAAACTAGCTTCACAATCATGATTTCAAGTGCATTTCATTTCATCATTGTTAGATGTATCATTTCAATGCGCATGCTTAGCATTGAAAACCTAAGATCTGACCTTTAACTGAAACTGTGTGATTTGCAATCAGACTCAAACTAGCAGAATCGAAAAAGATGTTTTAAATTTATTACCAAGAGAGCGTGATTCGAAATTGAAGGATTATGAATATTAGATGTGCTCAATGCTCGGGAGCACATATCTTTGTGAAATTATTTTTTCAATTATGAAATTCATAAAATCCAAATACAGATGTTCATTGAGTGATAAATCACTTTTACATTTACTGCGATTTGCAACGACAATCATCAATATTGACATTGCTACTTTAATAAATGAAAAAGAACAACTGCAGAGCTCATATTAAAATAAAACTGTAATTACAAATTTATAAACAAGTGTGTCTTGTCTAATATTTCAATAATAACTTTTATAGGGAACATGACTTTTCTTTATTATGAAATCTTAGAAGCTCTTGCTAAACTTATCGGTCGGACTTTTCATACATCATAATATATGCACTGCATTTATAATTCTGGATGCGGCCCTCAGTTTGATCCTTTTTTTTTAATGTGGCCCTTGGATTACCTTAAGTTGGACATCCCTGTCTTATATTATTTTATAAATTGTGAACTTTTAGGGTAGGCTCCTAATAGTTTGTTGTTGAGTTTTTAGTTACTTGGCCACTGTATAATTTTTAAATTCTACCTTAGCTATTATAATTTAAATAATTAGAACTAATGTGAAAATTATCTTATAAAAGAAACATCTCATTCATCTGGAAGTCCTAGGTTATAAAGACATTGGAACGTTATTACTAACTTATGGACATATTTCATATACCCCTGTATTGACATATACATTTGTGACTATGCACACGTTCAGTTTTATTGATGAGCTGATCTTACCACATGTTCGCTTCCAGTGTAACCTTACATTTAAAGGTTATTGCAGGGTTTCCCTGAGCGTCTTAATCGAGACCTATCAGTGCGCATTCCCTCATCCATGCGGCTGAAGCTTATCAGCGCCAATGGTTGTGCAGAGCGAAGGTTCGGAGCATGGATTGGCGGCTCTATTCTAGCTTCCATCGGCACGTTCCAGCAGATGTGGATCTCAAACCAGGAGTATGAGGAGGGAGGGAAGGGGCAGGTGGAACGAAAATGTGCTTAAAATTAGTGTAGCATAAGTGTCCTATGGCCAGGGAACTATAAACTCAAGTAATGTGTTTATTGTCATTTTGAGTGTAGTAGTTTAAGTAAAAAAAAAAACATTTTCTGTATCTTGTAAATACATTTTTATACTGTCATACATGCATTCGCATGTGAAACTATCATCTTATTAATATTTTTCATTTTCCTTTCTATTACTATTTTTTTACATTTTTATATTTTTGTATAGTTTCTTAAGTTTACTTTTAAAGAAACAGCAGAAATAAGCTAAGCGTGATTTGAAAAGAATTTTGAATTTTTACCCAGATGTTTAACTCTTAACAACAGGTTTTTAGTTTGTATAATGGTAGTGGGGAAAATTTAGGGTCAAGACTATAAAGTTCATTCAAATGACAACAGTTCACTCCATGCACGTTAATCTCAATGCATCTTTTAACAGTTATTTGAATGAGCTTTATAGTCTTTACTCTATAAATGTGAAATCAGTCAGGATATGAGCAAGGAGTTCACTACTCCTAAAAGCAGTTATTAAAAAGCAACTTCCAAACAGATGAGAACAAAGAAAAGGAAAATGCAAAAAATAACTATTTTGGTGACAAGTATGACACAATCTGATTTAAATGTGAACGTTTGAACTTAATGAACTTAACTATTCGCTGATGGATAGCTCTTCTTTCCACCTTTCAATATTTGGTCAATTGAACTATTAAGAATTAGACTAAAAATATTTCAGAATGCACCTTATTGATTTTAAAGTGATGCATACATTTTAGTCAGACACATTTTAATTTATAAAATATATTGTGATTTAAAATATTTTTTACTAAGGAATATAATTGAATCAAATAAAAACACAGCATATCACTAGAGACACCAAAATATCGTAATACTTCTTCTTTTTTTTTTACAAAATTTTACTTGGCAAAAATAAAATTAATACCAAAATGCTTTTAAAGTCCACTGTAGCATTTGCATATGCAAAATAAAACAAGATTGAATTTCTTTGCAAAATTGATTACTTGGTCTCTTATATGCAAATAATGGCCAGTTAAATCATTTTGAACGAGAATGAACTGTATCCAAATTATACATATTTTTACTTAGTAGCGGATAACATTGTTCTTTGCCTGAATTGTCATTACCAACTTCATTGTTTTAATTTTCTTCTTAACCCATTCCCTGACGTTGGCATTGAACGTCTTTATTTGCCTGAACTTTCCCTGATGCGGGCGCGAATCAACCTTTCATTGCGATAAGTTATTGTAATGCCATCTATCAGTGAACCACTGTACTTTTAGCCAGTCTGAATACTTCAAATTGAAGCTAATAGATGGGGCTACCAGTTCAATGCCATACTATGACCATGAATAAAGCATTAAATAAGAAAATATGTGTCAAAGAAGAGTATATGAGTAGAAAAATGGCTGCCTGGCCTATAATACATTCACGACCTTAGTTAACTTGGATGACAGCTCAAAAAGTTACTAGAAATAATCCCTAATATATCCCTACACCAACAGCTGACATCTGTCAATTTGGATAACTGTAATAAAAACGTATGATAATGTATGAATTTTATAGTTAACCACAGTAATTTAGAACAATATTATTTATATATTTATTTGAGATCGGGCATAAAGCTTATTAATCGTTTTATTCCACCTAAAAAAATATTATTCACAGCACTTCCACAAAAGGTATAACGAACATAGCTTCAAAATGGCGACCAACGAATTTAATCCATGTGATTGAACTTGATGAAAACAAGTTATTTACAATGATACACCCACGCAGTGGATAAAAAATAAAAATATTTTATTCGATTACATATTTTGAAATACGATAAAATAATCATAAAATAATTTATTATATATATAAAAAATGACAAGTATTTTCTCTTTTCCAAGTAAATACGATGCCTGTATTAAAAGTTATTAATGTATGCACTATATTACACATCATAGATAACATTCCAAAACAGAGAATAAGTGCTTTTAATTATGTTTAAAATATTGTTTCGAATTGGGTAAAAAGAAGTTATTAAAAGTTATGAAACAATGTAAGAAAACTTAATTTTACATTATTTTAAATTTAAAATATAACATGTAATTAAAAAACTTAACATTTATAACAAAACAGTGAACTTTTACAAGTGTTGGCAATCCAAAACCTAAACATAATTTTTGAACTGTCATTTAGGTAAAAACATATCATGAACAAACTTTACTTAGATTGCTGAGCTAAACACGCACCAGGGATGGGTTAATATCCCTATGTATCAATCAAAAGTTTCCAGTCCAGAGAAACAATTCCCTTCCACCAAAGACTATTGTTAAAGAAGAAATAAAATATGGCTATTACGACTGACCAAATGCAAATATTTAAATTTTAAAATTTAGCTGTAATTATTTATCTAGCCATATCACTAATTAAATCCAATCATTTTATTTACCACAAATTAGGGTCTCTACATAGCACACTTATATAATACAAGCAAATAGATAACAAACAAGCAATAGCAAGGTGACCACTGGTCAGGGAAAAGTCTTGAATTTTGTCGTCTGTTGGAATTTTAAGGGCGAGGACCACCCTAAATAGTGCTTGGTGGCATACAAATTTCAAATATTTTCACGGGAAAGACCACTTCAAATGTATTCTAGAAACATTTAATTTAAAATGAAATACAGATAAGATCACTTTAAATAGCTTCTAGGGGTATTCAAAGCTCATAGATTTTCTGCAGGAGAACCACTCAAAATATCTTGGAGAGGAGTTTTCAAAATGTTTCCAGACAAAAACCTCTCAAAATAGCTTCTGAGGGCCCCTTTGACTTGGGGGACAGTTATGTTTTTTAAACTTCTTAATCCCCCCTACACAAATAAAGTTCCGCCGCCACTGGATGTAGCACATATGTATGAATACTACTGTTTAACTTGCCTATTATCTGCCTGTGGCTGAGCACATATCACAAGTGGAATGACTTTTTGATCAGACCATTAAAAAAGTGTGATGAGGATGTTGAGTAATTTGATGGCTGTAGGGCCTACCCTGAATTTTAATTTGATGGGAGTGGGAGGGGTCCTATCTTTGGTGGATCGTGGAAAAGTCTCCCAATAGGAGATGCTTGGGATTTTTTTTAAGTAATTTAAATTGTTTTAAGTGATAACTTTACTGAGGTTGATATGAATTATGCAAAGTAAACTTGCTTGAGTGTCAAAATTTTGTGGTGTGCTCAACACACCTTTTTCAAAACATTTTCATTCAGTATCATTTGTTCACAGTCTCACAACCTAAGGAAGACCCCTTTAAAAATTAAGATTTTTTTTTATCAGGAATTATGCTGGAATCTTATTCTGGAATTTGAGTGGCTACCTGAATTTTTTGTTTTCGTCCAACTTTTCAAATGACAACTTTAAGTTTATAAAGTTAAATTCCCACCAATTGTTTACAAAGATCGTTTCCAATAGTAGCATAATCAAACTAATTTGTTTTTAAATCTTACTAATATTATAAATGCGAAAGTTTGTGTGTTTGGATGTTTGTTCCTCAATCACGCCAAAACTGCTGAACGGATTCGAATGAAACTTTGTACGTAGGTAGAGTATGTCCTGGAATAACATATAGGACTATTCCCAACCTTTGATTTTACATTAATTTTACAATACTAATGTTTAAACTTTTCGTCGGGCAAAGCCGCGACAGGTAACAGCTAGTACCAAATAAAATGTTTGTGGATATAATATTTTTACTCTCATAAGAATGTTATCCAAACAAAACTAGCTATAAATTTGGATACAGCCTAGGTTCTTTAAAGTGAAGTCAAAATTGGCATGGCTTGGAGAGAATTTCCAACACTGCAATACACTGCTTTAATTGACTGTGTTTCAATGGGGGTTCAACACCCCACACACAACAAAATGGGAGTCAAGCTGCTAGAAGCGTTACTAGCATTGCTAAAATCACTTTTGGAAATGGACTTTTAGAGTCCTGTTAATTTGGATGCTAATTCACCAAGCTCAAAATTCTCCAAAAAATTTCTTTAAGAGATGGGTTGAATCTTTTATTTCTAGAGTCCAAATCTCGAATCCAAATTCGAATCTTTCAAAATGTACAATTTGAGTTAAATTTAAGATATTAAAAAAAAATAGAGAGTTTAAGGCTTGGTGCCACTAACAAATGACATTTTGATTGCCATATCTATTATGTCATAGACAACTAAGAAAACAATTTTGATGTAAATTAATATAGTAATACACTTTTGTCCTTTTTTGTGATTTTATTTATACAATCACACAATTCTGTATAATTCCTTTTATTATTTCTTAAAATTAGAGATGTGCGAAAACCACATTTTCAATTCGAGACAATATCGAGATGCGAGAACGAGATGATAATTTTTTTTTTTATATTACAAATTATTGGAAAACAATATTTAAAACAAAATTTTTCTTAGTGACGCATCCAATGAAACACTTTAATTTTTAACAAACTAAGGGTATGGCTTGCTAATTTCGGCTTCTTTATGGGGAAAAATTATATTAACTCCCAATTAAACCTTTTATTTATTATCAAATAATGTCAAAAATAATAAGTTTTCACTTGGCCTAGTTTTGAGTTTCACACATAACCTACTTAAAATTGTTCTTTGATTTCACCCGCCTCGGTGGCGTAGTTGGCAGTCGTGTTGAGCTCGACCACCGAGTACGGGGAGATCGAGGTTCGAATCTTGGTCGGGTGAACTGGGGGTGGTTTTTCCTAAATGGTTTTCCACTCTCCCTCCACGCAAATGCGGGTTCACTTCCTCTAAATTCAACCTTCCCAATTCCTAATCAATTAGCATAACTAGTACTTAAGCGTATAACCCAAACGGGCAGTAAGACACAGTGCTAAATATTATATTATTCTTAGATTTCAGTCTTTGTAATTGCATTTGAGATACTTTAATACTTTTTTGAGATTTGTATGAATTTCTAATATATTGAATACCAAAGTATTCAAAGAATCAAAGATTCAAGCATCCCATCTCTGATTATATTTCAATATGACACCCTCTGATGGGCATCCAAGGAGTCAACCTTGTCTGGTCTGCTGGTGACTGGGAAGTCAAGGTTCAAATCTCACCTTGAACTGAAGGAAGTTTTTTATTTAAAAAATAGTTTTCTACTCTACCTCCACACATATGTGGGTACCTTTCCTTTACATTTTACCTTCCTTATCCTGACCTTATTAATGTAACCTAAATAGTATGCAAATAGCCCAGACAAATAGTAAGACATAATTCACACATAAAAGGACCATTTTATCTTTATAAGCTTTTGTTCCTATTGGATGACAATGCAAGGCCACTTGAGCCTATAGAATCTTGACTAATATTCTTATTGTAACTATCAGTAATATAAATGTGGCTGGTTTTCAAAATAAAACTAGTTCGACATTACAAGAATACAGTTTTGTGTAATTCTCTGCTGTATGTTGTTTAATGTTAATAAAGAAGTCGATCTAGAATTATTTGGTATTAATACCCATCAGTAGCGTCTCGTGACCAAAATTTTTAGTCAAGCTAGAAAATGGGGTTTGGCGGGGTTCTGGGCTCCCCCTCCAGACATTAAAAAAAATAATATATGCTTCAAGAAGCTATTTGGCTGTGTTTTTTTTATGATAATTTTGGGTTTGGGCGTCCTGTTCTCTAATTTACATAAGGCACACTAGAATCTAAATAACACATATACAAGAGGATGTGAAGGTAGGGGGAGAGAACCTATATTGCCCCCCTTTATTTTAACAAGTGAGGAGAAATTCCTCCTGTCTCTCCCACCTCGGTTTCACCTCCCCTAAAGCTGATAACTTTTAAATGAAGTATACATAAACAATTTTATGTTTATATTTAAATGTAAACCAACTATATTAGCGTGTAAATTAATTATGTTAAATATACACATAAGTAATTACAAATTATATATTTTTTAAATTTTCACTAATATAGCAACATGCAGCATATTTGGTGTATTTGATTATTTTTAGATATTAAATGAATTTTTATATATGTAAGGTTATATCCATGAATTTTTACTCACCATATTTTTTTTCTAGTGTTTGTAAATAAAGCCCATCCTCCTCTCCTTTTTTACAAACTGCTATGACTCTTTCATGGAAGTCTACTCCTTGCTTCATTTTAAAAAGTATACCCTTTTCAATCGAAAGGAGTGCCAAACCAGAAAGTCTATTTTTTCCCATAGTATTTCTGGAAGATGTTTTTACTCTTCTTCGCCTCTCGTTTTCACACTTTGTGATCCTCTTCCCCCATGTCTTCCTCGGCCACCCTTGCACTCTTTTTACTACATACTTCATCTTTATCACTTCTCTTCTCCATGGCAGGTCTCTAACACTCCTATAGAACAACTTCCCCTACTGCCCTCTTCTTATTAGATCCTCTCCATTCCCACTTAATAGTTAAAATGCTAAAAATATAAGCTTCTCTTCTTCCCAATCTACTTTATTATCTGATCATTAACGATTGAAGTATATTTGTTCATCTATATAGTGAAATTCACTATATAAATGAACACTATGCGTCAGGCCCACCTAGAGGGGTGGATAAAGGGGGACAAAATCCCCGAGGCCCGGCTCGGTTTTGAGACTTTTTCTTCGCATTTTGGACAAAAATATAAACTTTTAGCGAACCGCAAGAAAAGTGCAATATAATATGAAATTTAAATTAAGTACACTAATTTCCACTATTTAAACTTGATTTGCTGAACCACAAACAAGATTAAAGGCTACGCCATTAAGGCTATTGAAATGTTGGTGACCTAACGGAAGAAGTCAAGTATCTTAAAGTGATACATAAGACAAACATTTCTAAATCTACTCTGAAATCTCTAAAACTGCTTAACAAAATATCCGAACACAATATAGGAAATTTATTTCTGAATGTATGTGTTGCTTTGCGCACATTCTGCTCACTCCCGGTTTCTGTTGCTCAAGCAGAACAATCTTTTAGTGTGCTTAGCAAAATAAAGAACTGTTTGAGATCAACATTGGGTCAACAAAGACTTATCTGGGAACACTATCCCTTTAATCAAGACTTGCATGGACATTGAATTTTGACTCCATCATTAAATGTTCGCTGAGAGAAAAGCTCGAAAGGTGAATTTTAAATGACTCAGCTATATTATAAGTTGTTGAGTCTTAGCTAAATTGTTAGATTTAAAAAATAGAACCTGAGAAATAAAACTTACTTAAAAAGGAATCAAAAGGTAAGCCTTTTATTTAAAGTTCTTTCCAACCACTTTTCAATTTAAAATATGTTGCAAATGTATGTTTGTTGTATTTCTGAAAAATTATCGTAATTATCATAATTGGATAGTAACTAAGTTTTCTCCGAAATACTTTTCTTAAAATCGTTGTTAAAAATCATGTACTAGTTTTGCTATTTACATAAAAATCTCTCTGGAAAGTGCACTCTCTTTGAGGTTCTTTTTTTTGGGGGGGATTGTGAGGGGTCTGAAAAGTTGCGCATTAGAGTAATGGAAAGGGGGCCCGACAAAGTTATTTGTCCCCAGGACCTTAGTGGCTCTCGACGGCACTGCTATGAGCAATATAGTTTACTCATAAAAGGATAATGCAAACATTGACTAATATTTTATCAGATTTATTCACAAGAATTTGATAACATCAGAATACACCAGAGAAAGTTAAAATACCGCACAAGCACACTTTTTTTGGAGCCTTACAATATCACTAAGTGCAAAAGGCAAAATGGATAAATTGAACTTCACCTGACTAAAGGCAATTAACAATTTTACTANCATTTTTACTACAACGATTTTTGACCCATTTATAAAATTGCTATAGCCATTTAATAATGTTTTAATTAGTGTGAATTTTATTTTTAATCCACTGCAAATTACAAAATGACAACTTGGTCTTGTTATATTGCTTGGGTTTTTCTTTTTAAACTAATGAAGATACAACCAGCTTAAGATTATTTGATTTCCTTGACACATTTTATTTTATATGAACTTTAGGAAAAAAGGGAATCTTCTCCCTATTATGTAAAATAATACAATTAATTTCAAAAATAATATTTTTAATAATTTTTTAAAAACTTCATGTAAGTTACACTAAATAGTGTAGACACATTTATTTATAAGCAAGTTTACAAAATGTACACTAATGCAAGAAATTAAACTACTTATGTGCATTTAATATTTCTTAAAAACACATTAAATATACAAATAAAATTGTAGTATCTACTATTTATGAGATACAAAACTAAATACAAATGAGTTATGAGTTTGAATAAAAAAACACCATCTTTCCATCTTTAAAATACTCTTCTTAGTTTTATTGAGAATATTAGGGAGTTTATCAAAATAACCTATCCTGATACAATCAAAACATACTGTACCAACTAGGAATAGTAACTAATCATGAAAAAAAATATACAAACAATTGGTAGTTTTAAACCCAATAAATTAAGCTTTTTTTTTCTAAAAAAATCTATAGTCAATATTCAACAATTGCTCTAATAACTAATATATTACAATAAGACGTTAACAAAAATAGCACAAACACATAAAATGCAAATAATAAATTAAAGATAGGTCACTCAAATCTTTAATTCAAATCAATTCGCAGAGTTATGAATGAAGTTATTTGTCAAGTCGGTCTCTACTGACTGTAAAATGACTGTAAAATGACTGTATGACTAATGACTGTAAAATTTCCAAGAGAAAGAGTGTGTGTGATGGCCTACTACTGCTGCTTGAGTGGCAGTAGTGCATATTAGAAACTAGACCCTTGTTTAAAACTTGCAGATTTTGTAAATTACTATATATTTGTTCAAGAAGATACAGAAAATTGCTCATGATAGTATTATGATTCTAGAGACCTGATCTGTTTCTAACTTTATTGCTAACATCATTCAAATCAATTACAATTATTGCAAATTAAAAACAGAAAAAGTTGAATCAAATCAAAAGAGCCAACACGGTACATTATTCATGAATTTCTACTACCATTCTCGAATGTTAGTGTAAATTAATGAATTAGGTACAAAATTAAGAGCCGGAAAGATCCCTTTGTTAAATTTATAATTTACCCAGTCCATGGGAAAGTGAAAGGAATAGCCATGAGGTGCGTACAGTCCATCCTTTATGGCTCTTAGTTGACAATGTGTACAAGAATTATGTACAGAGTTCGTAAACACACCCCAAATACATATACAAATAGTATATTTAATTGTGTTTTGAAAGTGACATTTTTGTTTTTGAAAAACTGACTCTATAACTAACAGTTTTAAGGAATTTATGAAAATATTTATGTTTTAAGGGAAAAATCTCTTCACTTTCAAGTTACATATCATGCGTGAAAATCATAACTACACTTTATTTAATAATTTTTTAAGATGCAGCTTGTAATACAATATCTAGATCCGTTCGGTTGAGTACAATTCTCAGTCATTATACGAATCAGGTGCCTCCATTAATATAATATTAAGAACTAGTTAAAAATGTCACTTGGATTTAAGAATCAACCAATTATTTAGTATTTTTTTGTATAAGTATTGGTCCATACATAAAACATAAATTAAAATGTTTGAGTTTTCTTTTTGAGCTTTGAAATAGCATTTATCAAAAGCACAACCATTATCTTGACCAGTGGCTTATGGTAAATAGCAGCAATGCCAAATTGCGCACCTCACAGAACAGATTTCCCTTACACTTGTTCTTAACATTTTTAGACACTGCCACTAGAAAATCCCTAATTTTCCGTGGTCTAATCTGTACTAAGTTTGGGTGATTTAAGGATTTTGTAGCCAACGATTTATGCACGTCCATCATAGACTCTGCCTTAAAATATGAGTGAAGAATGACCCTGGGCATGGGACGATTCCTGGAGAGCTCAGTGGTTAGAGCATTGGCGTACTAAACCAAAGGTCCCGGGTTCGATTCCCATGTCCAGGTGTCATTTTTCAATTTTCAGAATAAGTTAAAAGTGGTCAACAATAAAGCAAAATAGCCAATGTATTTTAATAGAATATCGTCCACCACGATACCATGATGCATCATTTGTCATAATACAGCATTAGATGTGATCCATCGTCTACCACGAGACATCGGTCATCACGATATAGCATCATTTATGATATACCATGGTATACAATATACTGTTGTAGATGATATATCAAAGTAAATGATATATTGGGATAAACATTAATATATTGCTGCATCAAAATTTTAATATATATCTATGCAAACATTAAACTGGTTTTTCATGATATATCGTCCAGACCTACTCTGTACCTCAAAAGCGAAAATAGTCTTTCTTAATCTTTAACAGTGTTCAGGGTTTCCTAAACAATTTATAGTACTGCATACAAAAGCTTTTACTATATTCTTTAAAGTGAAATATTGTATTATAGAGATAACTATTCAAATACAAGACACTGTTTTAGCTTTATTATTGACATGGCAAAACCACATATTAAATATTATATTAATATCAGAATACACTACAAGTATGGTGAAATTTGCGGTAAGATGGCACATTCAGCATATATATGAAAAATATTGTTTTGTTGTAAGCATTGACAACTATTATTATTATTATTATTATTATATTAGTATTGATAATATGTGTCAAAAGTAGTAACTGCAAAACATTTGGATGCATGAATACATAAAAGTAATTTTAGTAATTTGTCTAACATTGCATGACAAAATGAAGATTGTCAATCTTTTATTTCTAGTTGCATAGGAAGCGTGTAAAAAATGAGAATCTTTTGAAATTGTGTACTTATACAGCTCTTACACCATTTCTATTTTATTTACTAGTAAGCTACTGCATAAAATCAAATGTGATAGAAGGTTAAAAAAAACTATTTTATATGAAAATATTAGTTTATGTGCAGTTCATGTTAGAAAATAATATTTGAAAACCAACCAACATGCCCAATGAGGTGTTGAAGGTGCATTTTACATGTTGAATAAGGAAAACTTGCCTATAACCTGAGCAGGCACTAAGACATGAAAAAAACACAAATAATTTTAACCTAAACAGTAAACATTAATAATGATCAGAAATCTAAATCCACCAGAATGTTTATTTCCTTCCATTTTAACTTTTATAGTTTTGCATATAAACATATATCATTACATAGGATGTGCGAGAGCCACTTTTTCAATTCAAGACAATATTGATACAAGAATATGGAAGAAATATGTTTATTTAAATAAATATATAGTTTGTAAAATGTTTAAGTTCCTTTTTGAGATTTGGGTTGGCGTTTGCTTTGGATCATCATTCAAACACTTTAAATGAAATTAATAAAATAGTGATTGTTGCAATCAGGGGCGTTGCATGAAATATATTTGAGGAGGAGAACCAGTGTTTTTCCCAACTCTAAGCATTTTGAAACTAGAAAAATTCCCAAGTAGCAAAGGAAAGTACAAGAAGGCCAATATTGAAAACAGGGTGGGGGGGAATAGGCTCCACATTTTTTTTTAAATTTGGAGTGGTAATCAAGCCTTGAACCAATTAGGCAACTGTATTTTTAAATTTATTTATTTATTTGCAAGGCCGTAGCCAGCCAATAATTTCAGGGGGGGTTTGGTGGGCATAGCCTCCAAATACCGAAAGCTAGAAATAATTCTAATTGATAAACAGTTCTAGAAGCTATCTGAAGTGTTTTATATGGCAAAATTACCCCCTAACTACTTAAGGCTAGGAAAAATTATAAATATTAAACAACTCTCTAAGCTTTCTGAAGTGCTTTTTAAGGTAACACAGCCCCCTAATTTGTACTTGTATCTTAATTTTTATATTGTTTGAACCATAAATAAAGCCATTTTGTTCATAAAATTTCGGGGGTGGTTTGAGCCCCCAAAAGCCTCTCTGGTGACTTGTTTATTTGTTTATACTGGATTTTTAAAGCTACAATACTTTTTCAGTGCAACTTGAATTATTATTTATTTCAGTTTACCTGCATCTGAGCTAAATATCCAATTGAGCTTAGATATATTTATTTAGATTTGCAGATATTGTTCAAATCGTGTATTTTAGATTAAAAAATTTAACTGACTTTATTACAGCCTTTCCAACAGTTTGTAGTTTATGACCACAACTTTTCTCTATGCGGCCATCGCGACCCTTTGATAAATTAAAAGCGTTTAAATCCTAGTTTTTAAGTTTTTTTCACTGTGTATTACTACCAGCCCGGACTAGCTTCAGTTAACTACACCAGTGGGATAAGTCAAATTTAGAGGAAATGTACCTTTATTTGCTGGGAAGGATACTAGGATAAAATACCCCTGGCCAGAATTAAAATCCTTAATTCACCTTCACCAACAAACCAAACCAAAAGAGTGTGACATTAAACCTGCATGTCCACTAATGCTTGTTTTAATTATTATAAATTGCTTATAGTAATGATTATATGCGAATAGTATGTAGTAAAAGAGAATCAACAAGCCCGAGGTCGGGGGATGATTTTATATTGTGCTAGCAACATTACAAGGCTGCCACAGTAAACAAGTCGGCAAGAAGCTATCAGAATGGAATAGCTAAAAGGAACCTAAGCAGTAACTAGGTCATTTTTATCACTTTAACAACTTATGTTTATATTAGAATTTCACATCTTATAATCATTAAAATCCTTGAAAAAGTAAATATAAAGCTAAAACCTCTATATTGTGACCCCACCCAAATATGCTGCGGCCCCCAAGTTGGAAATCGCTGCTTTAGTATAGCACATTTGGAAGCAATATTTAACTAGCAAACACCCGGAGATGTATAACTCGCTCGTCACGTTATCAAAAAATTAGCAATTTGGTCATGTTAATTTAAAAACATTTTCAGCTTTAAAATAAATCAATAAAAATTGGAATTTATGGATATTTATACAGTATTTTGATACCTGTCTACCAATGTCCTGCGACAGTCTAGCAGCCACGAAAGTCACAACTAAAAACACTAAACCATAAACTTAACATTAGCTGACAATGCTGCCACTTCAAACATTGCTGGCTGAGTGAAATTTTGCTAATGGGCAGCTCACGTTCCCTTATGATCCGTTTCCATACACCATTCGACATACACTCACCGGCCGTTGTCTCTGCCTACTGATAATAGCGCTACTAGACTACTTGATTAACTAAGCTTACTACAATCTATTATTTATATATATATATATTTATATATATAATATATATATATATATATTTAAATGTCAGAAGGAATCTCCTTTTAATGTTTGATGATTTTTTTAAGTTGGGATTTTTTGTAGAGTAGGGATCAACAGTTAGGAAATTTTAAATTTGTCTGTACAACTCTGTGGTTAAGGACTTTCATAATAGAAAGTAATGGGGTACAGAATAAGCCTAGAATTTTCCAGATCCAAATCTCAAATCTCACAAAATTTCCAACTTTTAACCAACCAATCTTATAGTGTAACAATTTATAATGTCGAAGTTTGATATTGAGAAACAATAAGTATTAAAAAAAATATGCTTTTATTGGTGGAGGGGTGACGGGGGTGGGGGGGTGGAATATGGCCTATTTATGGGTCATTACGGTTACAGTATTATTAGAAATAATAATTTCCCGGATTTTGTTTTAATTCATCAGGGCTATCATTTGCTATTTCATTTGTCCAAATTTCTTGATTTTTTTCCTTGAATTTTTGAGTCTTGTACATCCCTAATAAATACTTAACATGGTTATGAAACAAAATAAAAACATCAAATGAACAATGTCAAACCTATTAATGTATCAACCCTACTATTACTCTCAAATCAAATGTTAACATTCATTTGTCAATTATTACAAAATATAGTCTAACTTGACTTGATTATATGGAGAATATTGCTTGCTTATAAAAAAATATATTCTTTTTATAAAACTAAAACTTGATAATCATACATTTAAGCCAAGTGTGAATTTGACCTTTGTGCATTTTATACTAAAAAATATTTACAGTGTATACACGCATTTCAACTGGCCACATGATGAATTAATATTACATTAAAATGGATGATGGTACTAACATATCAAATACAAGGTCTCCATTTATTAGACATTGTGGAGGTAAGTAACATGGGCTAAACAATAAACAAAACTTTATTATGCAATACAGCAATGCTTAAACATAGGGAGAGAAAAATATTCAAACAGTATGTTGAAATTATATTTGTTACCAACACAACATTGCCACAGTGTTTCATTTATATTTAAAATTACTATTGTATTACCTCTTGTTTAAAACAAAACTTGGAAAAATTACAGACTCAAAACTAGTGTGAATATTTGATGTTAGTAATATAGTAATAAAAAAATTAGCAAGAAAAATTAATTTTGACTATGTTAAAAAATATATTTTATGGCTAGAAATTAACTTTTTATTCAATATAACTTATTTTGTTGCATTGGAAAGATAATTTGAGTAATAGGGTATTTGTTTTTTATTTTTGCTAAGAGAAACATGACTATTTTGTAGTGTTTTATTTTCTATGTACAAGTTGTAAATGCATCAAATATTTCAACAAATAGCATAACAGGAGTTGATTTGGCTACCTCCATTTTCAAAATGTGTCCATACAAAGTCGTTAGATGCAAAAATAATTTGTTTTAGGTCAGATGACAATCAATTAATTTCAACATTTTTTTTATAGGAAAATTATTTAAAGAGCTCAATTTATTCTGAGAATGTGGAACAAATTTCTTTGAAAACATATATGTATATTTTTACACCTGACTTAGCAGCTTAATTCTAGTTTCTTAAGCGGGATAGGAAAGTAAATGGAGGTAAAATAAATATTTCCAAAATAAAAACAAAGACGCTTTACCTTAACTGTGCCAAAATAATGACATTAACTTGGGTCTTCTTATGACGTCATTTTGTTCAAGAGTTTTCAACGTTAAAAACAATGTTTGATATTTAGTGCAATCAACTCAGTCTACAATAATAAAATTATTGTAGTTTAAAATGTAATAAGCTATACAATAACCAAAATAAATTTTATATAAACCTTATTAAATATTATTGTCCATAAAGACAGAGGAACTTTTGTTTTACAAGGATGTCCAAACCAATTAGTATGGGTACTTAAACTTGTGAGAGTATAAAATCTTTATAAAAAATGTTCATATCAAATTTCAAATTTTTTAATAATCTAGTGATGGATTGACACAAGCCAGCTCACTCAAATAAGTTGTTTTTAAAGAGTTATTTATAAACCTTATTGTTTGTTTGATGCATTTTATGTTCTTGACAAGAGCAAATGGTCTTAGCTTTCATTCTAATAATTGCCTCTGTCACATTCTCTAATGGTGAACAAATTACCTGTAACTTTCTTTTACCCCCTTTGATCATGAATGATTCCTTGCACTTTAAAATATTGATTCTTTAGTTGTCTTGTCAATTAAATTGCAGTTTCATTCAAAGCTTTGCAAACATTTTCTAAAGGTGTGCAAAGCAGATTTTAACTAGATATTTTAAACAAATTTCTTGATATCGAGTTCTTAAGTATTAATGTTTTCAAGGTCAGAATATTTGGATTCACTATTATATGTTATGTTTATTTAACTTTTAAGTTCGATACTGTAATCATAATTTAAAAAAAATTCCTTTGAAACAATTAAATGCTTCATTTAATAACATCACAAAACTGATTTACATGCATTATTAGTTTTGAGGTGTGTCATGTATTTGTAAGTTGAGACACTTTTCCAGCCTTGTACGAGAATATGGCTGAATGGTATCCCGTGACTTAGTGGAGTTACTTTTTCCCCCCCTTTCAAATTGGTGCGCTGTCTTTTTTCATAATGTAAAATATATTGTAAAAAAAAACTGCCTTGAATGCGCGATATTTTTTTGTACTTCCCCAAAAATCTAGATATATAACTAGTAACTATATTGCTAGTAGGGGACTAGTGATAATATCTACCATCTGTAAAGAGGAAAGTTTTTATTTTTAAACTCAAGATTGCCTATTCTGTTATCTTTTTTTCTAGGTCATTTATATTTTTAAATGTGAGAACACTTCCAGATAATAAATTGTAATTTTTACAGATAAAGGTAAATAATAGACACTTCTATTATTTCTTTTGTCTTTAATTTATCTTTATAACTTTATAACTAGCTGATTGGATCTAGACCAATATCAATAATTCTGCATTCCAAAATAAATATTTTGATGCTGTAACATAACCTATAAATATGCGTATTCTTTTCATATAAATTTTAATCTTTTAAAAACCACAAGATGGGAAAAGGCAGTGCACTTGCAAGTGGTACCTTTTTTTTTTGCACATTTTATGATTATACGTGATTGTTTGACCCCGCGATTGGGCGCCGATATAAGAGATATGGATTATATTGTGCGATAATTGGTATATATATCCCTGTGATTGAGTGCCAATTATTATGATACGGTTGCGTGTTGGGCGTCAATTATGAAGATACGGTTTAAGCGGTCCGCGTTGGGCGTCGGTTTATAGTAATACGGATTTATTGTGTGATATAATTGGTAGTTATAACCCTGTGATCGAGCGCCAATTATAATGATTAGGCCCCACATTGGGCGCCAATTATGATTATACACGATTGTTTGACCCCGGGATTGGGCGCAGATTGAAGAAATGCGAATATTTTGAGATAATTGGTATTTATAGACGCGTGATCGAGTGCTAATTATTATGATATGGTTGCGCGTTGGGCACCAATTTATAGTAATACGGATTTATTGAGATATAATTGGTATTTATAGCCCCGTGTTTGAGCGCCAATTTATATAAATATGGTTTAATCAGTCCGCGTTGTGCGTCGATTATGATAATACGGATTTATTGTGAGATAATTGGTATTTATAGCCCCGTGATCGAGCGCCAATTATGATACGTAATTATTATGTCCCACAATTGGGCTCCAATTGAAGTGCTACAAATTGTTTGTGTTATAGTTTATATTTATTGCCCCATGATCGAGTGCCAATTATAATGATTACCGTTTAATTAACTGATATTTGCCCCGTGATCTAGCACTAATTAAAGCGGTATGGATTTTAATCGTGATAGTGCCCTGTGATTGGACTCTATCAATAACGATATTAAATAAACAAAACTTTTGATGTTGCACTTGGTTTATTAAGATGATTATACCTCCGGTACAAAGATATTATGTAAAATTATACAATATTTGTTGAACTATAGATTATTTTCTGTGTATTCTCTGTATTTAAGTTAGTGGCACAGTCGTGATATTACACATTCTCTAGATTTATGTTGCCGGCACTGTTTTAACGAATTCTATAGATTTATGTCGCCGGCACTGTTTCAACGAGTTTTATAGATTTATGTCACCGGCACTGTGTGTGTTCATACCCTTTGCCCCTTGGACCTCTCATGTCCAGTGTCAAAACCAACTAATCGAAAGCGTCCTGGCGACAGGTGTCGTGAAGACTAGCTTCCTATTGGCTAGACTTACTTGCTTTTATGGTAAATACTATGGAGTTGCTTTATGAAATAAAAAAATAAGTTTTAATGGTGCAATCCTTCAACATTATTTCTGAAAAGCGCGTGATTCTCCATGGATAAAGTATTGAAAGGATATTTTACATACAATACTTTAAAGAAAATTACACTTCATCCATGACTTTTTAAATATATGAGAGGGGTCCAAATCAGTATCATTACAATTTTCAAGAAACTATTGATAATAGGTATTTGTTTCACATTGAATAGTTGAATAATGCTGCTTTAATAAATGTTGTTAATCCCTAATCACTACAATATTATTATTATTAGCATCGCGTCTTACTACCAGTTCAGGTTATACGCAAACTACAATAATAAATGAGCCTCAAAAATTTTTTGTGAACTTTGAAATTTTAGTTTTATAATGTTCAGATAATTTTGTAGGTCTTACCCTACTTTCAATGTTTAGTGAATCCAGATGTATTTTAAGGTGCCTTTGTTCACAATTTAAAAATTCACTTTGTTTTTAAAATTAAAAGAAATAAAAGCTTGAGCAAAACTTTCACAGATGAAAGGAACGTTTCTCACCATGACCTAACAGAACGGGGGGAAAAGGTTAAAAAACGTGAAAATTGTTGGCTGATAATGGGATTCAGCTGGTTAATATAAGGAGATATTTAATTGCATTCATTGTTGCTTGTTGCCTTGCACTTTCCAGTGTTGTCCCCTTACCTGTTGTGCTTAGTTCAGGATTGGTGGATACATGAAGAATTGTCAGATAACCTGAAACCAACCATTGATAGCAGCTCTTAACTATGTTATTGGTAATATTCATGAAAAAAATGTTGGGTAGAGATCTTTACAAATAACCAACCCTTTCTATTCCCTACCTACTTAAATTGCAGCTTTTAACTTGATGCTGACTCATAGAATGATGTTAAAGCATTAGTCATTTTTAATACTTACATAGTACTAGTTTGCACAGGTGTGTACTAACTACCAAGCTATTTGTATTTTACCAGATTTACAGGTATATGCCTTTCTATAACTCCTTTATCCTTGTCTTATGCAACTTTTTTTTTTTACATCCACTATAGTTTCCAGACTATGGCCTAGGCCAGTTATTATTCAAGCTATATATTTTCCACTAGCGGCTTCCTAGGCCTGTCGTAGCTTCACGTACCTTATTACATAACTTAAGACTAGGACAGGCACAACATCCAGTCCCCGGCTGTTAATTTATCACTGTAAAAGGGTAAACCCAAATTTCACCGACGATAAATTTTTCGGCCATGCTGGGAATCAAACCCAGGACACTTAGCTCAGTATGCAGACACGATACCGACTAAGCTATGGTCAACATTCCAATACACATTACACAAACAACATCAAGACAAAAAAAGAGAAAGAATAAACAATATTTAATTAGTAAAAACCCTGATTTTCGGTAAATAAAATTATTTGTACTTGATAAAAATATTTATAGTTTTTATATCATTAATTCTCATTAAATTTGATTTAAATAACCATTATTCACATATAAAAGAAAAAGAAATTAATTTTTCAAAAGATCCAACTGTGTTTAATTTTGCATGTGTAAAATACATTTAAAAATACTACAAAGAACTTTACAAATATTTTAATATTCATTTTAATGCACTAGTAGAAACTGATAAAAACACTTATCATGAAATTTCCTCTATAAAATATTTAATTATAGCCCTGCAGTACTTTGCTCTACTTACAGATTTGTTCCCTATCAGCATCGAGTTCCGGTCCAGCCTGTTTGGGATTCAGCTCTTCACTTATTTGCTCTCCATTGACATCCAGTCTAGTTAATTTAGGATTTAACTCTTCGCTTATTTGATCACTATCTATTTCCAGTCTACTTAATTTAGGATTCAAAACTTCACTAATTTTATCCCCATTGATTTCCAGTTGAGTCTGTTGAGTATTAAACTCTTCACTAATTTGATCTCCATTGATTTCCAGTTCACTTTGTCGAGGATTCGACTCTACACTTAATCTAGATGTTTCCACTAAACATTCTCTTGGTAAATCAAACCATTCAGCAGTCACGTTAAGCTCGTCCATAGTTTGGTCGAACAACAATTTGAGGGAGGTATAGTCGTCTGTATCACCAGTATCAAACTTTTCCCTTAGCTTTGCAAGGGATTCTGTCATGTATCCCTGGAGTGACAGGTAGAGCATTGAGATTTTCTGACTCACAGGGACCTTCTTGTAATACTGGCCTGAAACCTCTCCATACTTAGATATGTTTTCACTCATGGGGGTGTCCTGAACAGGTAAATCAATACACACAAGTTACACATATATTTTAAATAAAAATACAGTTACTCAGACAATTGTTTTGATTATTTATTAAATGATTATTTGTATTCTAAATACTAAATACATCTCTATAAAGAAAACTTATTTTCATTTTATGAGGTCAATTGTATATTTAGAACAAGGTACATGAAAGCTGGATAGAAATATATAAAAATCACAAATGTTTTTTACAATGTAAGGGGGACACATTTCACATTGCTGCCATTGGAAAGTGTAAACTGTGCTTTTCTTTTAATTGTAAAAGCCATATTGTTTTGTTAGTTCCTTTTATTTATTTCTATCCACCTTTCTTGTACTTTTAAAAAAAATCCATTATTGTTTCCAGCCTGTTGCTTGAGTCAGTTTTTAATTCAACCCATACATTTTCCACTACCAGCTATCTTGGCCTGTCTTAACTTCAAATACTTTATAATCTAACTCAAGACTAGGACAGACACAACATCCAGCCCTCAGACGTTAATTCCTCACTGTGAAAGGGTAAACCCACATTTCACCAACGATAAATATTTTGGCCTTGCCGGGAATTGAACCTGGCACCCTTAGCTCAATAGAAAGACACGCTACCGAACGAGCTAAGGTGTCGGATTTGTACCTTCTTCGAAATCAAAATAAATACTAAATAAATATAAAAAAAAAATTTGTTCAAACAAATACCTTTGATTTTGTTAGTATTTTGAAGGTGCACATTACAATTTTGTGCATTTAGATAAGAGTAAAAATGAGGGGTATATCGAAGGGCCGATATATCAGAATTGATAAATTATCATGCTTTGAAGAATAAAGTGATGTCTTATGAATCAAACAGTAATTGAATCACAGAACTAGGGTTTTGGAGAGGGTAAGCTTTAGAGCCAAAACTTTTTAGTTATTTTGTCTCTCTGTATTTTCACATCAAATCTAAATAATCCAGTGGACACACTTCTGAAAGCATACACTTCAATATTTCCATGTCCTGTGATGTATAGTAGTCTTCAATAACGAGACTCTGGAAGTGATTTACTTTCATAAGTCTATTATTACATACAATTTATCAATAAATATAAAATATACCTTCTTTATAAAAGCTTTAAACAATCATTGATAATGTACTTCTGTTGTTTTTTTTAACTATCAAATCTTTATCAATAGGTACAAACGTGATATTGATCACCCTTTCATAGTTCCTATCCTTATATATTTACACTAAAGAAGTAGGAATGTTGAATCAGCCCAGTCGGCATCCTTTTCTCCTTTCTTTATTTTGAAGTTAATAATGTGTGTTTTAAATACAATTTTTGTGTTTCACAAGTTTACATAAAAGTCAACATTAGTTTAGTGAGCTGGGTTTATTATTCTGACCATCATTCAAACAATAACCTTATCATCTGGAAGAGCAACTTCTTTGGATGAACCTTGTTGTGATAAAGGATCCTTCAGGCTGCTGCCTAAGGATTCTTGTAAAGTCTGCACCATTTTGAATGCTGCCAAGTGCTTAGCCTGCTTCTTAGTTCGTGCCCCAGCTGCAAATATTTCATTTTAATTTATAATATAATGCAGTATAAATTTATAATAATTTGTGATGATGCCTTTGAATACTCATACTGAAGGATAGTTGAGATTCCAAAAAATATTTATACAATAGAATAAAAAAATCTTGATTCCAAATTGAAGTTTGTTTGAGATGTTGATAAAAGAATAATTTATTATTGGGAGTTTAGTTAAAAAAAAATACTAGACAACTTCACAACTAGGTCCTAGATAATTAATTCACTACTCATAATAAAAATGCATTATATGACAATAACATTTAGTTATTATTTATTATCTACAACAGCTTAAGGGCATATAACATGAATAAGTACTAGGACATGGTGCTAAAAAAAAAAAGCTAATGGATTAACGTGAAGAAAATCATATCAATGTGGGCTTTGTTTGTAAAATAAAAAAGCTAATGGATTAACGTGAAAAAAATCATATCAATGTGGGCTTTGTTTGTAAAATGAAGATTCCATTTTTTTTAACAAGTTGACTCAATCCATCTCACGTTTGAAAATTATAAGTGTGTGTTTTTACTTTTATTTATGGTTCATTTTCTACCATTTTCTTTATAAAGAAACTTGCTTGAGGGACTTAAATCACACATACACATATCATGTATGACGTACTACAGTGAAACCTGACTAATTCAAACCTCCGTAATTCGAAATCGTCTTTAGTTCAAATTTTTCGCCCGGTCTCATGAATTTTGTATTAAAACAACATTAAAAAATCGTTGATAGTTTGAATTTTGTTTTGGTTAGTTGGAACTTTTCGTAAGTTGTAATGTACTGTGCAGTATTGTTTTCCTACTTATAGTTGCGGCGCTGTGTTCTATTTTGGAAACAGGGGAGGCGACATTGGAATGCGGTCAGTACCCTTCTTCACGCCCCTCTCCCGCTCACCCATACGTCTTTGTTTACACGCACAGTTCTGTACTCCATTATTCAAGGTCGAACCTCTCGAGCAGTTATGTGCGCTGTTCTTAGTGATTTGGTCGTAGCGATATTCTTGTGACGTGCGAGTTTATTTTGTTTAATACATACTGTAAAGTAGTGTTTGTGTGTGTGTGTATGTGTGTGTATCGTGATGTTACTGTCCAAGCCACAGTCCTATAAATCATTAACTTTGACTGAAAAAGTAGTGGTGATAAAAAGTAAGTGGAAAAGGGACTTACATGAAAACAAATTAAAATCTTTGACTTTTTAAAGAAATTGTGACAATTTTATGTCTGAATAAGTTAAATAAAGTTTTTGAGCTTGGTTGCAAACTTAACTGTTTTTCTTTTCAATTAAGAAACTTAATTAATTCAAATTTTTTCCTGGTCCCTTCAAGTTCGAATTATCCGGTTCCGCTGTACATACAAGTGAAAATCATCAAGATTAATTTTAATCTTAATTAAAATCTATTAAAAATATTTCCTTAACAATATTTATTGTTGTTATTTGTTGTATTTAATTGGTGAATCAAATATTCTGAATATGAAATTAATTAAATAATGAATTGTACATTAAAAACTAGAGTTGGACTGAACCCACTATTTTATGAATCCAAATCTCCAATTTACCTTTGAATTCCAAATTTATAATCTGAATCTTGGAAAAAATTATGAACATAAGAGCTAATATAAATATAATATCATAATAAAATACAAATAATCTAAATGTTAACATTCTTTCTTACAATCCATTCTACAACATTAATTCATTCAGTTAAGTGGTAATTAATAGTTTGGGGCCTGGTTGTTAAGTTTATTCTATAATTATTAATGGTTTTGAGCCACCAATAAGCAGTATTAGAGCTTTAAAACAAATTTCACTTAAAGAAGGGAGAATTTATATTGTAAGGGTTATGAATATCTAATCCTAAATTTTTGCGAACCCTTGAATCTTGAATATCCTTAAGAATTCGAGGGCCCATCCCTATTAAAAACCTATTAAAACAAGCATGTATTTTCTTAACTTACTCATAATTGGAACCATTTCATAAATCTATATATAGATAATAATTTACGACCTATGCAGCTATCAAACACATACATATCTCTGCGAGTTTGGAGACACTGCACCTGAAGACAAACCACTTATCGTGAGGAGGACCTTCTTCGCTCACCATGACATACTCTGCCAATGGCATATTGTTGGCCATACATATTTCTTGAAGTCTCCCAACTGCATTCTCATGGAGGTTGCCTTCATATGGGGACGCACTGAGACGCAACAAATAAAGGTATTCATCACAACTCTACTTAGTTTACTGCTGTTGACTTCGGTGCTCTTGGGGTCAGGACCTGATGTTGGTGGGTTCAAACCCAACCAACTGTGTAGTAAAAATCCATAGCACTGTTTCCTTTGGAGGGGAAGTAAAGCCTTCAGAGTCACATATTGTTTGTGGCATGTAAATAACACTGGAAGGTATGTGAAAATATCTTTCCGGCAAAATTGGTAGGCCCTTTCGCTCTCGCTCAAAGAAATTCTCATGTGCTGATATAAACAGTTGGTTCAGAAAGTGCATGTTTAGTACATTAAATAAATAAATAAAAATAGAGTTTATTGAAGAGATTGAAACCATCATTTTAGGTCCCCACATACATTTTTTTAGTTTTTTTATGCGTATTGAGTCAACTAATGGGGGTCTATCAGTACACCCACCCCACAAATCAATTTCCATGGAGGGGGTTAGCAGTAAGCTTGTGCGAAGCTTCAAAAAGCCTAATCTGAATATAACCAAGATTTGTATTTGATTCAAAATTCCAAATAATCTATTAAAGGTTTGAAATTTCAAATTCAAATGGATTCTTATTTTTGGATTTCATGGAATGTAATTCAAAATTAGAATCTAAGAACTTAACTTTTAAATAATTTAATTATGTATAAAAACTAACATTGATCCACATTTAAAACAAAATCAGCAATTTTAGGTAAGTCAAGTGATGGTATATATACACTTTATTTTAAAGGATCAACGTGCAATATTTATTCTGACCAAAGAAATGAACAAAGTTAATATTAGTAATCATGTCAATTACAGCCACACATTTAACTTTGCTGGTTTTTTTGCAGTTTTTAAGGAACGTTTTTCACTTGACTATTTGTGCTACATGGTATAACTTTTTTTATTGATTCAAATTTTGATATATTTTTTAATGATTTGATTAGTTTCATTAGTTAGCTAAGTTGGCATAATGTTACGTTCAAAATGTGTATCTCACAATATTGGCATAACTATTGTCGATTGCAATTAAATGACTTGAAAAATGATTTATAAATCTTTTTTTATTAAAATGCACACTTTATGCTTACTAATTAAACAGTTACTGCTATGATTTGAATATTTGTTACAAGAGTGATTAGTGACTACAGTACACTGTGAGTGACACTTAAACTTAAACCATTGCCCTAGACTAGGGGTCTTCAACTTTTTTTAGGTCCAAGGGTCAAAGTTTATGTCTCTTGTTGTCTTGTGGGTTGCAATACTGTACCGAGAGTATTCAGATTGAATAAATATTAAATATTACTCTTAGCTCATTCTTATACACTTATACTCAGACTATAAATCAGGCCTGTCTCCAGCAGGTGAAATTTTGGATTTCTAGTGAAATATGCTATCTGTTGTTTTTTCCTATTTTTTAGATTTTTCGTAACAGGAGGTATCGCAATTTGTCTTATATATACTTAGCACCGCGTCTTACTACCCATCCGGGTTAAACGCGGATGGAATAGGAATTGGGAAGGTTGAATATAAAGGAAGTGAACCCCCATATGTGTGGAGGGATAGTGGAAAACAATTTAGGAAAAACCACCCCAGTTCACCCAAGCAAGATTCAAACCTCATCTCCCCGTCCTTGGTAGTCTAGCTCAACACAAAACTACCGAGGCGGGTGTGATTTGTCTTATCTACTAGAGTTGTTATTTGGCGGTTAAAAGTACATTGGTATAAAAATGTTATCTTCATGAAAAAAGAAAAAAATCCTTTTATAAAATAACATGAAATATGTAAATAAAATACCTATTTATTCTAGTAGGTGATTATGTAAAATATATATCTGTATTTGTAATTTTTTCTCTTGAAATCATTTAAATATTCCATAAACCAACAGATCGTGAAACTGTAATCGCAAGCCGCAAGTGGCCCGTGACTTTATGACCCCTGCCGTAGAGTGTTTGACTGGAAGTGACCACCCCCATCTATTCAGTTATTCTACAACAAAAGCGTTCCTCGAGGTTGTCTTCCTCGAGGTTTTCGTGTAAAGGAAATGGCCTCTTGGGTTAACTAACCATAGTGATACAAGGCTCACTCTTGGCAAATGGCTCCTGCTGTCAAACAAAGAAATTATTTCTGGCAAATAGCCTCTGCATTCCTTCCTCGCCAACAGGTGATTTATCTATTTCCAATTTCAACCATTTTTATAAAGATAGCAAAATATTATAAAATCAACCTATCAATGCCTTGTTAGTCTATTTGGACTATCTACATTTAATAACCGTGTGCAATAACATGTGTGCTGTAGGGATGAAGAAGGTAGAAACTAAAGGAAACTTATCTGCATCTTTATAAAGGCAGAGTTGAAAATCATTAAGGAAAAAAACTAGCCTACACTGGCAAACTAGACTAGACAATCTTGAGCGTTTAGTCTGTAGGCCCATCCATGCGGATCCACCTAGATTGAGTCAAACCAAGTCATATACAAACATATTTTTTTTAAATTATTATTTGAGGTATTTAACATGCATTATCTGAACCGACTGATTTTATCAATTTTGCCGGGAAAGGTAATTTCACATATATTCCAGGGATCTTTTACATGCCAAAATCAATATGGGACCGGCAGCTTTACTTTCCTCCTGAAGGAAGTTGTGTTACAGATTTATATCACTCAAGAAAGATCTGTTGACCCCGGCTGGGTTTGAAACCACAAACATCGGATCCTGATGTGAGCACTTTACCCTAAGACCACTGAGGTGGATGAAAATATTACAAATCGATTCAAAGTTTGTGATAAAATAGACTCATGATCAAAATATTACTCTGTTAATTGGAACAAACAAATAATGCATGTGGTTTCTTTCAAATGTTTTTGATCCTATTCAAGAGGAAGCTTTTGAACAAATTAAAATGTGACATACATAGTGTACACCTGCAAATCCTCTAATTACAGCTATACAAATACTTTTGAAACCTTTATGTTGACAATGTTGCTCACAGATTTGACGTCATAAGAACTAGTAAGCCTGACAGCCCTCTATTATTATTAATATTTTTACTAGCACCGCATCTTACTACCCATTCGGGTTATACGCATTTACACTAACATGCAATGGTAGTGTGATTGTGAGATGAAATGGATGACCTATAGTTTAACATGGGATCTGAACCACGGTGGAGACCAGGCATCCCACACATTCACAAGATGTGATTAATACACATCTTATCAGAGGTGAAGGAAGGGTTTGGCAATCAGATAAATCTGTGCCGGGACTGAACAGCCCTGTAAAGAAAGTCCTCACAAAGAAAAACACCAGATTGATTTCTGGCTATATAATTGTTCTAAATATCAAAAAACTATATGGCAAAGCTTTTAAATAATACCTTTTCCAATTATTGTTTGTGATTATATGTGTATATGTACTAATTATGCTAATGAGTTAAGGATGAGGAAGGTTAAACTTAGAGGAAGTGTACTCATATTTTCATGGAGGAAGAGTGAAAAACCATTTTGTAAAAGCCATCCTTGATGCACCCAAATGCTATTCGAACCTCGATCTTCCTGCCATCGGTCATATAGCCTAACAAGAGAGTGATGACTTAGGTCATGCAGCCGCCAAAGCAGGTTTTGGTAAAGTAGATTTTCTAAAGTCAAATTTTTATAGTACAGCTAGAGAAGTTGCTAGATCTACTTTAATGTATTCATACATCAAGTTATTAAATCTACAGCTGTCACTTTATATAAATATTATCAATATCTTCAAAATAACATCAATTATATAGTAAAATGTTATAAGTGTTGCCAACAAAAATAGTTTTTTTTTTCTTCTTAAAAATTGCTCTTCCTATGAAAATTGGACTGTAAATGTGATACATTTATAAATCAAGGTATTGTGGAACGACATTTAAGTTTGAAACGATCCACAATAGTGGTAACATGGGCTAAGGCATTAACCTCGTCTGATCTGATTTTTTGATGAACAGCAAGTTGGGGGTTTAAATCCTGTCTAGGTATGCTGAGGGTAATTTTTCCTAAATGGGTTTCCCCTTACTACAAATTGAGGTACATTTTCCTCTAAAGTCCACCATCCTCATCCTCAGGTTAGGCAATCACCGGTAAATTTTTTTTAGCAACTATTAATTAAATTGTCCAGATGAAAAAGATTGATTTGTATGGAAGTACACACACTGGTCAACATTTTACATGCTCTATTCTTAGTGCAACTCAACTGTTGCCAGTATTAATTTTATAGAATGCCCACACATGAGATTGTTTGTCAAATGCTGAGTGAATAAATATCTGTTTACTGGCCAAGCACAATGATGTGAGGTAGAACAAAGAGCATAATTTTTTTTTATCTGAAGGAATACAATGATAAAAATATAAATAAATATTATCGAGCAAATTTTGTGAATAAAGGATACAGGTATTAAGCTGGAATGAACTTACTGTTAATATTAAAGCAAGTGTGCATGAATTTAATTAATATTTTCCTAAGAAGTTATTATACTTGAAAGTAACCTGGCAGTCTAGAGTTAAGGTGTCAGACTTCTATAAGTGTGCATGAATTTAATTAATATTTTCCTAAGAAGTTATTATACTTGAAAGTAGCCTGGCAGTCTAGAGTTAAGGTGTCAGACTTCTATGCTCGGGGTCCGGGGTTCAATCCTCAGATTTATCACAGATTTATCTGATTGCCAAACCCTTCCTATACTTCTGACAAGACGTGTATTAATCACAGCTTGTGAATGTGTGGAATGCTAGGCCTCCACCGTGGTTCGGATACCACGTTAAACTGTAGGTTCTCCATTTCATCTCACAATCACCCTACCATGACACATGAGCGTAAGTGCGTATAACCTGAACGGGCAGTAATAATAATAATAATAATTATTATTATTATTATACTTGAACTATCTATATAGGCTGATAAATAACAGCTTAGCATGTGTTGAAAATTTAAACTATTGCCAGAAAAAATAAATGGTTGAAGTTAGACAGAGCCAACAGAAATATTTCAAAAATTGAAAATATGTATTTTCCAAAACCTAAAAAAATATGTCAACTAAGAAATTTTTGCCAAATTTTATCGTAAAGGCTTGCAGTTTTAACTAAAATGAAAAACCTGGAAAACTAGGTCTAAGTGAATTTTATCTCTTAAAACCACTGCGGAAACTTATTTGTTTGGTTGTTTCTAGGTAATAAATTTTATAATTTGACCAAAAAGTCTAACATATTTCTAGAAAATACTTGAAAAACTTCCCTTTATATATTCTTGAATACTAGAATAACTTTTAAAACAAACCATTTAATAATGTTTGGCTAACTATTGGAGGCACCCAATACTGCTTTTTATGTCAATATTCCCTTATCATTTGACTCCTTCTATAAAGTTCATTGTGTACTTAAGGTGCGGCATAAGGGAGCGCGAGTAGTTTACAGTTTTTATAGTATTAATTGGTTTTGGCCAAAATAAATCAAATATTTCTCCAGTAGCAACATAGAGTTTAGCTTTCTGCACATGTTAATATCAACAGATCTTGAATAT
>CABFWB010000312.1:0-44509 GCA_902151455.1 Timema bartmani
TGGTTCAGTAAACTAATCTGTTAGTATTAATATTTTACCAGATATAAAGCTGGCTCCAGAGGCTGATAGATGATATTGTGTCTCGCTGTATTTCATGGAAAACGTGGCGTGGCCGGCTCTTCCTATCATGAAGAAAACCCCTGACCAGATGTTGTACATTAACATCTTGTTCCTCAAGAGTCGTATCAATGAGGGGAAAAAACCTACAAACAGTGATTACATCAATAAGCAGGAGCAAAACAAAAAGTATTTGGCTAAGGCGTAGAAAGCTCATTTTTCTAGAGGGGGTCCGCTAACAAATTCTAGGGGGGCTGGTTCCCTCCAACCCCCAATCCTGTCCAGTCTTTCAAACTTTTCATAGTCAAGAATCAAATAGCCAAAGCTATTATTATTTATGCTTTTAGTGAGGATTACTCCATCTAGATATCATATTCTGAAAATTTAAAAATGACGCCTGGACACGGGAAACGAACCCGGGACCTTTGGCTTAGTACGCTAATGATCTAACAACTTAGCTATCCAGGAATCGTCAAGTGCCCAGGGTCAATCTTCACTCATATTTTAAGGCAGAGTCTATGATGGACGTTCGGAAATCGTTGGCTACAAATGCGTGATTTTTTTTTATTAAGATCACGAGCTATCAGATAACGCAGCCAGCTTCGACTCGGTATTATAATAATTGCACAAGTGGAAGCATTAAGCCAACTGCCGAGTCGAAGGTGGCTAATAGCTCGTGATCTTAATAAAATCACACGTTTGTAGCCAACGATTTCTGCACGTTCATCACAGATTCTGCCTTAAAATATGAGTGAAGAATGACCCTGTGCACGGGACGATTCCTGGATAGCTCAGTGGTAGATCATAGGCGTACTAAGTCAAAGGTCCCGGGTTCGATTCTCGTGTCCAGGTGTCAATTTTCAATTTTCAGAATATTTTCATAGTTAGCAAACAATGTTTTGAGTAAATAGGTACGTTGAGATAATGCGTGGGGGAAGGTAGTAAACCTATCCACATAAGTTACAAACTCCACTTCTGACAGTTGTTCTGTTATTTAAACTGCTCTTTATTTAGCGTGATTCCTCAAGTAGGATCTTAAAGATGATAGCAAAAATTTTTGCCTCATTTTCTCGGCTTATTCCAAGAAACGTCCGTTGTTTTTCAATACCATATAAATGTATGAGAAAAAAAAAGTATTTGAAACGTTTAAAGAGCTAATTTTACAATCGGAAATTTTACGAGGTGTATCTTGAAGGTAAATATTAAAATATTCATTAACTAATATTTGATTGATGACATATACAATTAAATCTGTAGTAAGAGTAAAAAAAATTAAACATTAGGTGTTTGTATGTATTTGTGGACCCCCCTTTTAAGGGGAGCGTCCAAAAAATTCCAGGGTGTTCAGTTATTCCCAAAGGGGATCCGGACTCCTACCTTTCTACACCCTTGGTATTTCGTATTTAATAAAACATTATGTATCTTTGAAAATTTCTACAAATAATATAAATATATCGCACCATTGTCATCTGGAACCTTTGATTTTTTCGATTCTTCTTCCTTCTCGGTTTGTTCATGTTTTTCTTCGTTCACTTGTTTCTTTGTCAGAGATTCTGTCTCAAGGGTATCTTTTGATATCAAGGGTATGAGAGTTTTCTCGGCATCTGTGGTTTTCTCTGTAGGCTTTTCCTTCTTTAGCATCTTCCCGGGAAACCAAATTATCAGGAACGAACACAGAAGCATAAGGGATCCCAGAATAAACCATCCTGAATCAAATTAAAAAACATAATCAAATCTTAAATAAACCAATCATTTAAGGAAAGGTTGTTTTTTTTTTCAATTAAGTGAACGATAACCTGAATTATAAACAGCTATAATTGGCCAATACTTTCTCCACTCACCATTTAGGCTCAACTCAACAACTTGTGAAAAGTTGTCAAGGATATGAGACTAATCAGGATGATTCATTGCTTGAATATTTGTATGCAAATCTAAAGCTTCCGGGTTCGATTCTCGTGCTCAGGTTGTCTTTTTTCATATAATTTTTTATTTGCACGTCATCTTATTACCCGTTTGAGGTATACGTTTTTGTTCAAATGACGCTAACGGTTTTTAGGGATTAGGAGGGCTATATTTAATGGAAGTGTACCCACATTTGCATAGATGTAGCGTGGAAAACCCTTTTGTAAAACATCAGTACACTGGACCGAGATTCGAAACTCGGGCTCCCCGTGATCGGCAATATAGTGTGAGAGTAGAGCCTTAGACCATGCGACCACGAAAATGGGTTCCATCCTTTCAAAATCTATTCCATCAGAGAGTTTTGTATTGTTCTCTATTAACTAACAAGATTATATAAACCCATACTAATTAATATATATAACTTATATTATTATTGTTAAAGACTGTTTAGAACTAAGCATTCATTGAATAAAAAGAACAACTTAACTCGATAGTTGTAGTAGAGAAAAGTATTCATATCAGTCTTTCTAATATAATGGTTACAAAATAATATAAGGACGTTATAAAACTTTGCATTTAACGCATGAATAAAACTTTATTTCATATATTACATACATTAAATTATTTTTACTAAGGGTTTACTTTATTTTGCTTAAATTATTTTAACAAATGATTAAAGTCGCAAAAGATGATTGGTTACATCTAGGATTTATGCATGGTAATTTAGAAGACATGTTGCTAATCTAACTAAACAAGTCTTTCTGTGTGCATAGTTGAGAAAAATGAAATGCTTTTTACCCAGCAGTTTAGCTATAAAATAATAACATCTATAAATTTGTGTGGGGCCCAAATTGTTCGTTTTTGTTACAATGATAGAAATGTAAGTAAGTATTAGGAGATTGATTACGTTCACTCACCCAACCACCAGCAACCGAGCCATCTCGGGTCTGACGGCGTTATAACTGGAGTCAATGTTGGCTCAATGTACAGTCTTAGTAGAAAAGAAGTGAAGGCGAATCCAAAAGCTGGACCAACCATTCGTAGGGACATGACAGTACCTGGACATTTTCAAGAAAAAAATATTTCATTTATTTTTTTAAATTATGCTAAAGTTTATTTTTAAATTCATGAAACAAATTCGTGCCTTTATAAAAAACAACTGACTAGTTACTTGGTTCATTTCATAACCACAAGCTTAAAATACACGATCATGAACATGAAAAGTGAATTCACGTAAGTTCATAAGATGTATTTATTTTTAGTAGAACTTGGTTTATTATTTAATCATTCCATTGGAAAGCCTAATAAAATATGCTAAAGTTGACTTTTCAAATTAAAAAAATATACATATAATTACTAGTACTTTTTTGTAAAAATGATAGCTAATTTTTTTTAATTACTTCAAAACGCGTCTTATTGCTCGTTTTTCCTGTCCTCTTAATGACATGATATCAGGAAATAGAACAAGATGGCTGAATTTTACGGAAAATGTACCAGTGTTCTTTACTTTCATGGTTTTTCTTACTCTCTTACCTCTATAAAAATGTGTTCATTAATACTATTATTCAAAAATCAATTCAAACAAACTTAATTTAACTCAAACTTACTTAACATTACCTAGCATACCCTAACTTAAATGATTCTTAAAATACTTGACTTAACATACTCTAACCAAACTGAAACTATCTTGTTTCTACATAGCCTAACAAAACAAGCTATTTTGTTCGTCGATGACGCTTTCATCTCGTGTTTAGAAGTTTGTTGTTGATTATGATACTAGCTATATATTAAACTTATAAGTTTGATTTTTGAGGGTAATATTCATGCACTAATAGAGTCCAAACCTCAATCAAGGTAGGGGTGGAAGGGGACGCGATAAAATACAGTTTTTAAAGAAAAATTTTTTTTGGCCAAAATAAATAAAATATTGCTTCAGTAGAAACAAAAAGTTTAATTTTCTTTACATGGTGATATCAACAGTTCTTGAATATATGTCAAAGGTCTTCTGAAATTTAATGACAACTTTTACTCTTCGTTTAAAAATTCCTCATTTAATACCGCTATGCTCACGACAGATATTGAATAACTGTTGATCTCGCCATGTGAAGAAAATTAAACTCTATATTTCTAATGGAGCAATATTTTATTTATTTTGCCGATAAAAAATGTTTTCTATGAAAACTGCAAATAACACTTACCTTCCCTCGCTCCCCCTTTCACGCCTTCCTAGCTTACTGCTTGTGTTTATGTGTAAGTTTTGAATTGAACTATAAGATATTTCACCATTTATATATGTATATATATATATATAACCCATCTCGGTGACATAGTTAGCTAACGCGCTAGTTTCGTATTGAGCTAGACTGCCGAAGACGTGGAGATCAAGTTTAAAATCCCGCTCGGGTGAACTGGGGTGGTTTTTCCTAAATTGTTTTCTACTCTCCCTCCACGCAAATGTGAGTTCACTTCCTCTACATTCAACCTTTCCAATTCCTAACCCATTAGTGTAATTAGTACTTAAGCGTATGACCCAAACGGGTAGTAAGACGCAGTGCTAAGTATATTATATATATGTATAAATATGCATTATTAATGGTTTAAGCTAAGAGGTATGATGAGGAGGGTAGTACAGTATATAGTAAGAGTCCCTGTATTAGTACGGAGAGAGGATGTGAGAACCAAAGGGATAAGCTACATCTAGAAAACCCTCCACATTGCACCTGGCTTGGATTTGAACCTCAAACTCCTGTAATATTGTAATGCGACCTGGGGGTCTCAGGCCATCTACATCACATCGTGTGATCCACGAGTTCCTTTAAGGATAATAGGGTATGTTGCAGGTTAAAGGCGATTAAAAACGCACACGAAGGTTCAACGTTTTTATTATTAATAATAAAGCAAACACATAAACTAACGTAGTTACAATTTAAATAATCATTGAATTAAATAACAAGAGTAAATGATTACGCCTGAAGTAAAATAAAATAAATAGCTAACTGATGAAAAATACTAACTAGCTAATTAAATATCTAAACATCAGTCTCTTATAAAGTTCAGTCACTACACAATTCACGGTCGGAGTCTACGTCATATGTTTCATTCACGTGAGTCCTTCCCTGGTCATCGACACACTTGTCCGCACACTCCACCAAAACTGGGCACACCGGCCCTCACCCGGACAGGCTGGCCCTCACCTGGACACGCTGGTTCACTCACTACACTAGCCTGAACTCGGACTGGGGGTCCCACTTCTGACTATTGGCCGTGTATATATACTGGTCGCAGTCAAAGTATGGAGGTTTCAATTTCCAGAATACTGGGGAAGAAAATAAACCTATACGCTTCTATATGCGTCACTTTCTTCTCAAGTAAGTTCTCCCCTATATTCCATTCACGGTAGGAATTACTCTCTGAAAGGTCTTTTTTCCTACCAATATCCTACTATATAATAGCTTTCTGAGTAGGGAAAAAGGCCTTTCAGAAAACAATTCCTACGGTGAACGGACTTTACCTCCCTTTCTCCGCTAAACTCTTTGGCAGTAGGGCTGGCCTAGTTATCTGCCAGACAAGGATGGAGAGAGAACAGAGAGGTCAAACAAATTGCAAGTGCGCCGGCCCCGAAGTCGAACCCTAATCTTGTTACAAAATTTTAGAGCTTCCCTAATAATTTCTGGTCTAATATACATGGGTATAAATCTTGTCTAAAAGATCCAAATGTAATTTAATATAATTTAAGTTATCCACACGCTAAGTAATATAACCTACATTTGTCACTTTTGGAAGATGGTGTTAATATTTTTAGTTATATAACAAATGAAACGACATATCGTTAACGTCAATTACTAATAAACGTATTGATTATAAATATAATATTTTTGTTATAAGACGCTACGATTATAACGTGCAAACTTATAGGGCAGAATTTAGAACATATATAATATCTGATGATTAAACCTGATTTGACACGTAGTAGAATTTCGTCAAATACTTACCAAACATGAGAGGAGCATTCGTCTTCTTGACGTGATCATCCAGGTAAGTTTTTCCCAGAGAATGGCACATCGTCGTGCCGATACCCAACACAAACTGAGAGAAAAATATTAAGAAAAGTGGTACGTTCGATTGGTCTCCGGAGGAAGTATCTTGTTCGCAGGTGGCGTCCATAGTTTGGTTGGCCACACAGAGTAAGGGGGCTTCATCTGGAAGTCGATACCAAAGTAATTGGTCAATGTGTTATCTTCAGATTACATAAAGATGAGCTACATACCCTGTAATCATCACAAGACATTGTTATGAAAAGAAAGTAACGTAGATTACGGTGGGTAGGACATGCAACGCGAATGGGAGAATCTAGAACCTTGTTCAGGGTATTGACTGGTAAACCCAATGGGAAGAAACCATTGGGAAGACCTAAATACAGATGGGAGGATAATATTAGAATGGACCTGGAAGATATAGGGTGTAGTGAGGTGGACTGAATATAACTAGCTCAATATAGAGATAAGTGGCGTACTATTGTAAGTGTGGCAATGAGATCTCACGTTCCTAATGCCATAGAGTAAGTAAATATGTATTATCTTCAGCTATTGGCTCGGTGCGCGCAGAAAAAAACTAGATTAAATAATAAATTCTTTATAGCGAAATAGATGAGGCTATAACCACAACTTACTTAATAACTATAATAGCCTGGCTATTTAATCTATCAAAATAAGAATGGTCTGTTTCTTACGTCTCCCTATGTTTTTGGTGGTGGTGATAATATTTTGTTGACTAAAGGAATTATATTTTGCCTATTTCTTTTCATAACAATGGTGATTGAGCTTTGAAAAGATGGTATAGAAGTGCAATAATTTATTGATAAAGTTCCTTTACCAAACACTGTCCAGTAGCCTACTGGCCTGGTTAATAACTATCACCTCATTAATATCAAAAATAAAGTGAAATTGTTGAAGTGAAAAAAAAAATTTCGCTGTACATAGCACAAATTATATAGATTCTGATAATTTTGTTCCCAAGTACACACATTATTACATTTCATTTATCTGAGATAGTGCGGAAAGTAATTAGGTCAAATATAAATACAACTTTTTTTTTAAACTAAAAAGGCATGAAATAAAATTATTCACCAACTAGATAAAACCACGAAAGTGCAAAAGCTCTATAGTAAATATAGAGCAATACGATTGTTTTTACTTTCCTCTGAGTAGTTTCAAAGATTGATTTAGTTCGTTCCTGATTGATCCGTTTGTCTAGCGAATAAAAAAACCCTCCAAGGGTCAGCTCACGATCGAACCATACTGACCGAGCAGTCACCATCGTTTGGCGAAGATAGTGACAACTTCTGCAGATAGAGGGTGTTATGTAGTCAGCACAAAATACTCCTCTAGCCGTTAATCTCAGTTTTCTAAAACACAGCTGTTAAATTTTTATTCAAATAGCACATTATTAATTGCCCTTATGAGGCTGAATCGACCACGTTCTAGAAATACCTGGGACCTCTGGGTTGTTTCAATAACACACTGACATCTTACACAAACACTAACTTTTCACTGGTCCAGTGGAGTTGAGCACGGTTAGGTCCAGATATTCTTCAGTTAGTGCTAAAGCTTCTCTTCCTGGGCCATAGATCATATGAGGGACGGCAAAGATGAAGCAGGATAAAGCCGAGAACATCACACCCCAAGCCATCCACAAGGGTCTGCTGCCCCTTCCGCCATAGTACGCCATGATGAGGGACAGGCATATCTGACTCACCTCGTTACCGCTCATCAGAACACCTAAAAACGTTTTAAAAAAAATCAGTTGAACAAGTGTTGAAAAGTGTTTAATGTTTAAAGAAAAATACATACATTAATTATTATTACCAGGCCTCGGACTTTAATGACATAGAAATCATAAAAAAAATACCGTAAATTGAGGTGAATAGGAACAGTGGGGTGAGTAGGAACGAAACTTCATGTAATAAGAAAAACATTACCCTAAAAAAATACTCTTTTAGAGATGTTTAATTTTTTCCAGTTGTCTAACATAATAATACGTTGGGAAATCAAGTTTTGTGTTGTTGGCATCACTGCTTTCATATTTACAAGAGTGTAAACAACGGCATTAAAAACCACGGGTATCCAACATCGCCAAAACTTCTCCTTTAAGTACAAAATTACTGTCAATATAGACGTAATATTATTATTTTTTTAATTTCTTGTAGGCCTATATAACGATATGTCATAATAACATTTCCATTTCTCTTTCGCAGCGAATGTGAAAAACAATTACTAGCTGTGGCGTGATAGATTTGTGATCTGTGGGATGAATAGGAACACGATATTTCTGTGTTCCTATTCACTCCACAGATATCAATCGTGATTTTAATTCCTTTGTTGCCATAGAGTAATATATGTTTAATGTGACGACTACATATATTACTCCTAAGAAGGGGGTATTTACTTTTATACTATAATAAGTGTTTTTTTTGCAGGTTTCGGCAAACATGCCGCGAAAATATCAGCCTGTAGCTCTAAAGAGCATGAATAAGAAGTACAAACCAGAAGATCTAAATCAAGCCATTGATGATATCAAAAAAGGGCTTAGTTACAGTAAATGTTCTCAAAAGTTCAATATTCCGACTACTATCCTACATAGACATGTGCAAAATTATCAGACCAAGAAAAAATAAGGACAGACAACACTAAATGAAGAAGAAACATTTTTAGTTGACAGGTTGAGAGTTTGTAGCGACTGGAGCTACCCTCTTGATTCACTCACCTTACGGTTACAAGTGCGAGATTATCTTGAACGCCAAGGAAAACTTGTACAAAAGTTCAAGAACAACACTCCTGGCCGTGATTGGGTGTATTCTTTTCTAACTCGTCACAAAAACTCTTTGTCATCATAAATGTGCCAGAATATTAAAAGGTCGAGGGCATCTGTGTCTCCTGATATCGTCAGAAAATATGTTGACGAGCTTGAACGGTGGCTTAAGGACGTACCTGCAAGTCACATAATCAATTAGGATGAGATCAATTTGTGTGACGACCCAGGAAAACGTAAATGGATCTTTAGGCGTGGATGCAAGTACCCAGAAAGGGTACTAAACTCTTCAAAAGCATCTAATTCAGTGATGTTTGCTGCAAATGCAGAAGGCAAAATACTGCCTCCTTATGTAGTTTATAAGACGCAGCATTTGTACGATAGTTGGAAGGAGGGAGGTCCAAAAAAAAATCACGATTCAATCGAACCAAGTCAGGCTGGTTCGACAGTTGCTGCTTTTCGGACTGTTTAGAACCAATTGCAATCCCCTTTTTTAATACTTGATTGGGGACAACTTGTAGTCTCATTTGACGTTAGGTTTGATCACTCTATGCAAAGAAAAGAACATCAAGTTTATATTTTTACCCAGTAATTCCACTTATCTCACCCAAACAACTTGACGTGGCATTTTTCAGGCCTATGAAAATTTCTTGGCGTCAAATCATTGATGAGTGGAAAAAAGGGCCAGGCAGAGGTGAAGCTACTGTCCCCAAACATAAGTTCCTTGGGCTGTTGAAAAAACTGTTCGATTTTCTTAAAGAGGAAAACGTGAAATCTGGATTTAAAAAGTGTGGCATTGTGCCTTTAGATCGTACTGAAGTTCTTCAGATGTTGCAAAGCTCAGACACTAGTACCGGTAACAGTAATCGGAGTGGAAGTCAATCAGGAATACAGACACCATTGTCAGAACCGGTTCGGGTAGAAGCAATTGACGAGACTTTCAAAGAACTGTTGCACGAATACGAATAGGACAAGCAAAGAATTTAATAGGTGTTCCTATTCACCCCTCTATGTGAGGTGAATAGGAACACCATGTTTTTTTTAAAAATATAGCTAACTTTAGAACTTTCTGATGTCTTGGTATCGATAGAAGAGGGTAGGACTCAAATAATTAGCTAGAATTATTTTATTTAAGAATTTTTTTTACATTCAAAGTTGAAAGCCGTTCCTAATCACCCCATTTTACGGTACATATTAAATACCTAGAAATTCTAAAGAATGACTTAAAAATTTACAAAAAATAACCTAAAATGTAATTTAAAAACTCGTAATAAATACACACTACTTAATTCAAACACTCACCTTATAAAGGGAAATTTAAATATGTATACACCATGAAAAACCTTTAACATTCTGCCAAATATTCCATTGATTTACAAATAGCTGTTTCAAAAGCTATAGCTACCCCCTATGAAGCCAACCCTTTCCATCTTAGTTGCAGTATTTGACCAAAAATGTGTATTCTAAGCGATTTTCTTGCTATTACAACTGTGTGATTTTTTTAAAATGATTTTTTTATTGATGCGTTTAAAAAATATCTACAGTATTAAAAATATGCTTATTTAACATAAACGCCTAAAACTCATAAAGAAAATTACCAAGAATGACCCAAAAAATAAATCAAACCAAGAAAATATGACCTTAAAATACAAAATAACAAAAAAATTACCAAAAAAGACCTACGTTTCCACAATCAGGGGACCGTGAATAACATTTGTAACATTTATGTACACATAATCATTAACTGTGGTGTACCAAACAAAAGATGTTATGTCATCAAAATACAGGCCCTGAAGTTCACAAAGGCCTTTTGTGTGCTTTGCGTCGTTCTAGTCATCAGCCGGATATTTACAAGTCGTTCCCAAGTGAAAAATCACCTAAGTCAACTTAATTGCTTGCCCAAGTCACAGGTTTGTAGTAAAGACTAACATGAGTTAATATGTTTTGATATCCTTGTACAAATCTATAACTCAAGCCAATTTTTTAAGATACATCAACCCAATTTTTATGGCATCTTTAACCCTGTTTTAATAGCGTCCAAACATTCACCGTCAAGTAAATATTATATCTAGATTGTAACTTTGATATTGAAATTTTGTAAACTTTAATACGTTCATCTTCCACGTAAATGTTGTTATTAAAAAAATTTAAATATATATATATATATATAGAGAGAGAGAGAGAGAGAGATAGGAGGTAGTGAAGTAAGGTAGAATTTGAAGAAATGTACCCACATTGCATGGAGGGAAAATAGGGATCTTTTTGTGAATTAAACCCCCATAGTCACCGGAAATCCACACTGTATGAGACAGACGTCTTTTTACGTGTACCAACCGGTACGGATGATTTTTTTTATAAATAGATAATAAATTGAAGGGTACAGGGGAAAAGATGTAAAGTCACACTACACACATTTTCCAGGACAACAACTTTTATATCTGAAACTCCATATTTACTCCAGCAAATACTTATTATTTAATTAATTTAAATATTACAGAAACCTATTTTAACTAAAAATTTAAAGTGCATTAGAAATATCTTATGATTTTCTAAGAAACTGCAGTACTAACTCAAGTTGAGATAAAATTTGACCTCCCCCTATTTCCCCTGTACCCATGTTGTAAAACCACTGGCCCAGCTTACCTTTGTGCAGTGTAACAACTTACCAATAGTGCGACTAGGTATTTTAAACCTCTTCTCTAACGTCGTTATAGTGGCAGGGGTGTAAATCCAAGCCATGGATTGTACCACACCCAGCAGGGTGTAGACCACAAGGAACCATCTCGTATTGGCAAACAACTGCATCCATTGTGGTCGGATGTTGCCAAGACCACACGTTGTCTTCAGCTCGGCCATTGCTCATAGAGGTTGGCTGCAAGAAAGGAAAGGACACTCTTCGGTCAGATGGTTGATTACTTAACTACTCTTACTTTACATGTGCCAGTCCAGTTGTAATAGGAAGAGCCTTATCTAACAGCTAAAACAATTACTAGGGGTTGTCCTTAAGGTGGGATGGAAGGAGACGTGAGGAAAGTGTTCCTTTCCGTTTTTATGGCAAAACTTTTTTTTTGCCAAATTAAATTAAATAATGCTCCAGTACAAACATAGAATTTAATTTTCTGCACATAGTGATATCAACGGTTCCTGAATATTTATCATGAGCATGATGGCATTATATGAGAAACTTTTTAAATTAAGAGAAAAGGTTGTCATTGAATTTCAGAACACCGTTGACAGATATTCAAGAACTGTTGAGGTCACCATGTGAAGAAAATTAAATTCTAATTATATGTTTGTACTGGAGCAATATTTAAATTATTTTGGCCAAAGAAATGCTTTGCTATAAAAACTGCAAAAACACTGGCCTTTTCTCGCAACTCCTTCCATCCCACCTTAAGAGTATTTATTCATCAAAGCAGGCCTAGCTCAGCTTCCGGCTCGCTCATGGTATGAGAGTAAAAGGGAAAAGAAAAGTCTTACAATATGCCAGAAATGTGCGCAATGCATTTGTATTTTAATGCTTACTCAACATTTTCATTGGTGACGCTGGCGGACAAAGTGACAAAGTTTCTTGTTAATAACTGCAGTTTGTCCCTTGTATGACAGAAAGAAGATTTGTGCACAGCGCTTATTTGTGAACCCATTCTAAAATGGTCAAAAAACGGCCTTTTCCATTCAGTCTTTATCCAAATATTATTCAATATTTCAACAATGTTCAGTATTAGGAACTTATTAACTCTTTATCTCCATTAATATTTAATCAGAAATGATCCACGTTCAATAGTGTTCGTGTAAATTTACGATTTCTAGCTGATTGTACCACACAATTGATTGACATGTGATGCACGCTCTTAAATTACTTAGGAGTTTTTTTTGGGGGGGGGAGGGGTTGTTCAGTATTTTCTTAAGTTTTTTTACGAGGAGGAGTGGCAGAGGGTGCTCAGAATACATCTTAAGTAAGGTTTTCTTTATCAATGTTTATTGTGAGACAAACAATTTTTTTGTCAGAAAATAAATATACTAACAATAAAATTTCACTTATATTTCATTTACTTGCTGCAATTAGGCATAAAGTATTCTAAAATTTCAAATAACTCACTTTATGATTAATCTTTATATCTAAAAATAACAAAACAATTAAAATAATCTGATTTACTTAATTGTATTATTATTATTATTATTATTTAAGACCACGTCTTACTACCCGTTCGGGTTATACACTTAAGTACTAAGTACACTAATGGGTTAGGAATTGGGAAGGTTGAATTTAGAGGAAGTTAACCCGCATTTGCGTGGAGGGAGAGTGGAAAACCAATAGGAAAAACCACCCCCAGTTCACCCGACCGAGATTCGAACTTCGATCTCCCCGTCCTCGGCGGTCTGGCTCAACACAACTGGCGCGTTAGCCAACTACGCCACCGAGGCAGGTTTACTTAATTGTAAAAAATTACGTAAGACAAAAGAAGGGGGGGGAGTTGATAATAAAATCTTATGATCCCCTATACGTGGGGAAAGAGGAGGGTCTAAAATCATGAAAAAAAAGCTTTATGTAACTTGAGGACGGCCCCTCAAATCTATTTCACTTATTAATAAGCAAAGTCATGTGATTTTAAGCTGTCACTTTTGATAAATATTATCAATATGTATAAAATAACATTAATAAACTAATAAAATGTTATCATTATGGGCCGTAATCAGCCTCGTGATGTAATGGTTAGTACACCTGTCTACGAGCCTAGGAGTCCCGGGCTCGATTCCCGGCAGGTAACTTGGATATTTTTCCCTAAAGGGGAATCACCCCAACGGTAACCAGGGTTTGGTTGATCAGGCTTAACTTAGGTTTAAGTGTTTTTACTGGTTCGACACCCTCATACTCACCATCACCATCACCTCATCTTATCGGGACTTAGAAAGAGTCTCCACAGAAAGAATGTACGATTAGTACATTCGGGCGTCTCCTGAACAACAGTACATTAGTATTGGCTAATCTTTCCACAAGGGCTACAAATGATGTAGCCTAAGCGCGGATTATTATTATTATTGACCGTAAAAAATATGTTAGTATTTTCTTAAAGTTTCTTCATACCAAAATTCTACTGTATTTATTAAGTGATAGTTTGAAACATTTTAGCTGGATATTTGTCAGATTGGAAACTACTGTTAAAACACAAAACAAAGTGTAGTCCTTAGTTTGATACCAATTTTAAAAGAAGCTTCAACGAGTCTTGTTGAAATTTAGAGGGACTTCTGCCAATATTTTCTCAATCTCAATTTAAGTTGAATTTTTCAAATGAATTGAACATAACTTTACAAGAATTTGATCTTCATTCAAATGACATTTTATTTTTATATGCTTCGCATCTTACTACCCGTCCAAACTATCAGAATATTGGCACTGCACTAACATGGTAGGAATGAGTAAGATGGAATTTTAGATTAAGTGTATCCGCATTTGTTTGAGAGTATATAGTGCGTACTCTGACCTCCCCATCACCGACAAACCGTAATAGATAATGTTGACGTTTAGCTTGATTCACACGCTCGTCGAAAATAGAAAGCGAGTCTGCCTCAGTGGCGCAGCAATTCACATACTTTAAGTTGACCCATGATTCATTGCAACGCTAACTTAAAACAGCTGATTCTCAACATATTTTATTTTCTAGTAAATAGATATACATATTTTACATCATTGTCATGATGCATGTGGCACAATCCAATACAACGATACTCACGCTTTACATTAACGAGTTATTTCAAATCTCCTCACAAAGGCCAACGAAGCTGTCTGCTAGCTTCTGTCCGTAGAGTGCATGCGTTGTTAAATGCGCATGCTCACTGATTTGAGATGGTTGATTCTGAAATTTGATTGGTTATCCTGTGCCGAACATCTCGGGCAGAGCGGACAAAGTAAAGAATAGTCGAACTTCAGCAGAACAGCTCGCGCCGATTAAGCGGAAATTTTGTGTTGGCTTAGAGCTTGTCACGTGACCACGATTCTGTTCTGAGCTAGTTTTTTCGCGAACATGTGAATCCACAGTAAGCGCGGACAGGCAGCGACGCGAAGCGGGGCGACGCGTAGAGAACAACATACATACAGTAGCACCATGGCTTCTTTGGTGCTGACTAACAGCTGACAGCTTTGAAAAGCTACCAGACCAAATTATGTATGCCTACGCTGAACCTACGCAAAAACCATGTGTTTAGCAGCTGTCACTTCTGACAGTCAACATTTAGTTATATACCTAAATGTTGACTGTCAGAAGTCAGCTGTGAACTGTCAGCTAACACCAAAGAAGCCATGGTGCTACTGCAGGCTTATATTATGAGTCTTAACAGACAGGCAGCAACTTTGATGGTGAACGACGTGAGGTGGACCTCAGTGATCCATTTTAGAACAAAATTGTTTGTTTTCAACAGCGATTCGACGTGGCAAGATGGACGTCGAGCTCTTGATTGCCGAAGTATTTGCCAGGCCATAGGCTTTCTCCAGTTAGTGGTTTTCTTCTCCAAAATATCCAGGACCTTACTGAGAATAAAATTAAAGGTCGTGGTTGAAATCCTTGTACACTCAACGAATCGTAACTCATGGGACTTGAGAACGGGAAACAAATGGTGACATTCCCCAAAATAATCTCTGTCTTGACGCACTTCCTGTACTTACTCGTTCCTTCCCCGCACTATAAAGTTTTTCCACTTAGAATAGGAATGTTCAATAAGAAGCATCCTACGTGATAGTTTTGTCGACGTCTGAGAACTAGAGAAGTGCCACCCCGCTCCGCTTCGCGACGCTGTAGGTGTGTTGGTTGCCCTCTCTTTGTCGCGTGTAGACGCATCGTTCCGCTCCACTCCTAATCGCGTCTTCCTGCCTCGCTGCCTGTGTGCACTTACCCCTAGTACGTTGTACGTGGGTCAATATACAATATTATATAAATGAGTATTCATCAAATGAGAATATAATTCTGTTTGCGGTACAAACTATTGACACAGTTAAATGACAACCTTAATGAGCTGATAATATAACATGTCATAGAAAATCACCGAGTGAATCAAACCGTACCTAGCAGTGTCATGACGTGCAGTGTTTCCAAAATATGTTGATTTATTAAGCCTGTGTCTGTAATATGTCCTCTACCACTTGGTCTTCATTTGACGAAGGATCCAAAGGCTCTGTTCTACAAACTTCATGTTAGAAATATATTTCTGTTGAAATCTGACCAGGACTGAACGATGAGAAGATATCACAGGTACCGTTTAAACCAACTCTGCCTAACTGATAAACATTCCACGACACGCTACTGTCAATCAATGACGTGATCCTCTGCAGGTGTGCAAACCCTTACGCCAGATATGTCAAACTTGTGGTCCGAACCAGCTGTCAACCAATTACGTGATCATCTTCAGGTGTGCAAACCCTTACGCCAGATATGTCAAACTTGTGGTCCGAACCATAATTATTCTGTGCGGCATGATTATGGATCAACATGCAATGCAGACTATTTTTTTTTAAAGAAGTGTTGTAGAAATATATCACCTGGAAACGTCAAATTTTATCACGTTTGGTTGTGTTACATTCCAAATATTTTTAAAAATGTATTAAAGATTAAGTTTATTAAATAATATTCGATCAAAACCGCAAATATTTTGGGAGGAAATAGAGGGTGAGTCTTATGTTACCAAATCGTATGTTTTAGTTGGGTCTAATAAAAGTTATAAGTCAGAACTATTTTAAATAAATAATATAATAATATCGATTTAAATGCAATCCCCTCAGTGTTTAAAATTTCAATGTGGCTCTAATACAGTAACCAAACGAATTTTACATGCCTTTTCTACAGCAACCTTTTTGGTTTAAATTTCAGTCAAGTTTGAATCTCGTAGATAATTCAGTTAAAACTACTACACTGAAAACAAGCCTTAATACATTTTTTTAATCTAATAATGAGTAGTTAAGTTTGTAAACAAGAATTACTCCTTTGTTTCTTTTTATCGAGGTTTTATCAAGAACCAAACGCAATAAGTTTTATTAATAGTGAACGATTTAATAGTAGCCGGTTTATCACACCAGATGAAGTCCAAAATGTATAGTCTCACATTGATCCAAATTAAGGTGTTTGAGAGATATTTAAATATCGTGTCAAAGATAACCACAATACACAGGTTATTCAGAGGCTACACAGGCTTTAAATGATGAAAAACCAATTCCACGCGATGCCAAATGGCAGCTCTACAAGACGTCAAAGTTGGTGTTGTAGTCACCTGGGGGTTAGGAAACACACGCAGAACGCCACGCAAACCAACATAAGCATCCCCTCCACTCCCACCCCCGACACACACGATGGATGTCTCCTTATGGTACCTGCACTTGCTATGTGCTAAAGATTGATCAATTGCCTACCCCCCAGGTGCATACAGCACCAACTTTGACATCTCGGATCACTACTATTTTGCATCTCCAGCCCCAAGTGCTTCAAAATACTTGTCTTATCACCGCCCCCCCCCCCTTACAACCTGTATAATTTGTTATCCGGAGATCTGAATAACCCTTTTTAATCTTGAGGGTGCATCACATGGTCATCGCTTTAATTGAACAAATTTAACATATATATTTATAAAAATGAAACTTAAATATGTATCCAATTATATAATAATAATAATAATTAGTAAATGTTATGAAAATACAAAATATATCCTATTCGTATAGCTTTATGCTATAAAAAAATGTCTTTATTTTTCAAAGTTGTAGGTAAAATTACACATTTTTAAGTGATTTAGTTATAAGTTAACATTATGTCTATTAAAAATTGCTAGTGATTTTGTTAAAATACATTATATTTACAAATTAAAAATCATTTGTAAGTGATTTAATTAATACTTTAACACTATCTAACATTATAGTAATTTCAACGTGTTGTAATTAAATCTCTTACAAATATATTATATTTATGTTTACATAGCTACTAGTAATAGTATCTACTTAAAAAACAAAGTGTCGGTCTGTATGTCTGTCGTTTAAGATCTCTAGAACCGCTTAACTGATTTTGTGATGCAGTTTTTTTTTATTCTGTAGGATATTTAGCCAGGCAGGTTTAAAATATATATTTATCATCACGTTATTACTTCATAGGTTAGTACTAAACACCGAATATTTAAAGGTAGGTGACCGTACATGTAACAATGTGTTTAAATTATCGTTTGGTACCTATCAATGGACCCCCTACTCCCATCTGCCCCACGCACCACTCACTATAACTCTTGCCAAACACAAGTAAATACTCAATGATGATAACACTCACCCTAAACAACACCAAAACCAGACTGAACGACAAGTTTCTTCGCTTTTGGTTTTATATTTTACAATGAGACAAGTAGAAGGGTGACATTTTAATTTATGTCACTTTTGTAACCCTCTCACTCTCTTTCTTCATCTAATACATCCTTATCGTTGCAATAGTCTTCTGCTTATCAAGAGATCTTTGTAACATTTATAAATAGATGACAATTTATTTACAGTAAAATTTTAATAGGTAGAGCCTTCCAGAAAATAAAAACAAATGTTTTGTCTTGAACAAGAGAATATTTTTTTCTATTATTAGAATAATATTATAGATAGTTCACACTTAATATATCAAGGTTTGACGTATGAGTACATGAAAGTGGATCTAATAGCTATTCTAGCTTACAGATAAGGCTCTTTCTATGAAACTTGGACGATAATTACCATTTGTAACATTTGAACAAAGTCGAATAGGAACTTAGCTTTATGTACAGAAGCTGCGTGAAAGCTATTGTGAGGCATAACAATGATTACCTTTATTGACATTGTTATTAACGGTTTAGTTTGAGAGGTAGGGCTGAAGAAGGTAGTTTGGAGGACGTGAGCCCACATTTGTATGGAGAGAAGGATTGATAAAACGACAGTAATAAATCACACGTCGAAATCCACCTCCCATTGGGCCCGGCCGAGATTCAAACTTCAACCTTCTCGACACCAGTAATCATGAGCTTATATAGGTGATGGTTGGGAGGGGCCTGGGCTCCCCTGGAAATTTATGAGCCCCCATAAGTCGAGTCCACATATATATATATATATATATATAAACACATATAAGGAAAACTGTCTATTAGTTTTTCATCTGAAGGGAAAGTTTTATATTCGGGAAAAATTTCGATCTCTTGATTATAATGAATCTTTACTTTTTATGTGCATCCGAACCCAAAAGAGTTGATTTTGCGACTATGTATGTCCTCATGTCTCTCTGTCTGTCTGTCTGTCCATCCCTGGCCATAAATCTGAAATAGTTTGATTGAGTGTGTTCAAACTTGATATTTAGGTGTTATATTGCTAAACCCCAAATATTTTTTTAAACATATCCGTTAAATTAAGGGCAGTTTACTGATGAGTGATTTTTTTAATTCCAAATTCTTTGAAGATGGCTTTAACGATTTTGTTTAAAATGTATATCCGAGGAGTGTTACATTACAAATAAACCTCTGTTTTTCCTGAAAAAAAATCTTTTAAATGTCGCTTACTCATGACGGATTTTTAAATTTTTTAAAATATTTTTAAAAGGCTTCAAAAACTTCTTTCAATAAGTATTTGATAAGCTTTGAAAAATATTTATAATTTATATATATATGTGTTTATCTTAAAAAATCTAGTAGTAGTTTACTCATTACTGATTTTTGAACATTTGTATTTTTTGCAAAACTGATCGAACAATTTTGTTCAAAATTGGTGTGTATGTAACTTTTTACTACATGATAAATAATAACGTATGTTTATTTTAATAAAAAAATAAATGTAAGGGTGGTTTACCTGTGACAGATTTTAGAAATATTTTAAATATTTCAAAAAAGGTATTTAAACTTTCGTTCAAAATGAGTATCTTAGAAAGTGTTTCTTGATAGATACGAATATATTTGTATAAATATAATTAATTGGAGACTAATTTACAAATAACTGATTTTTTAACATTTGAAATTTTTTTTAAATGTTGTAAACAGTTTTGTTTAGAAATGTTTAAAGATTGTTTATTGTGATCAACAAAACGATATGATGGTTTTTCTAAGAAAAACTTTCTTAAAGGTAGCTTACTAAAAACATATTTTTCAAAATTTTATTCCAAGCCATAATTTACTATATGAGAAAATTGTATACTGTCATTTTATCTTTTTTTTTCTATTGAACTTATCTGTCACCAGTCAAACATTAATGATTATTTTAATATTTATTTACAAGATTCATTATTGATAACCTCCTATTGTGAAATTACCTCTGTCAACATTTCAAATAAGAATATTGTTTTCGGAAAATCCATTTGGTATCGGAGAACAAAGAACATTTATTGGAATGAAACGAGTTAGTAGAGCTGAGAAAAGGAGTAAAAAAAAATATTTTTGCTGTTAACTGTAAGATTATATTTGTACACTTGAGAGATACACACACCCAAGCCGCTCCTCTTCACCCTTTTACGATCCATCACTACCACATAATCTATATATTGTTATATAAAAATGAAATAGAAAAATAAGCTTTGTATACCCTTGCTAATTTCAGTTTATAGATAATCTGGCGTCCTATACCATGTGACCACCAGTGTACGGGTGAAGAACAATGTAAGTGTGTATAGTAGTAAAAATAAAAATAATTGTTCTATATTTTTAATTTAATTGGACTTGTACTTTGACCTAGCCTAATCCTAAAAGACCTGCTGATATATTTCTAGGTCTTATTAAAACACAGTTATTATCAAGGAAATATATAAATTTGTATTTGATAAAACAACAGTTTACACAAAATTTGTGATAACGGAATACCTTCAAGTGCGTGCGCGCGCGCGCACACACACACACACACATATATATATATACATATATATATATATATGATAATTACTTCACTAAGAAATGTTCCTTATAACTATACTACAATTTTTACTGATTTGAACTAAATTACAAAATAATCCTAGTAATGTTTTCTCAAAAGGCCACCGTTAAAAAATAAATATTAATAATTTTATTAAAACATATATATATATATATATAATATTTTTGAAAATCGTATTTCTACTTTCAGAAATCAGTACTGAAGAAGTTTAGTTTTTTTGAATTAATTATTTCAAATTTTTTAAAAACATAAACGTACTTATAGTGTTATCGTGATTGTCAAGTTTAAAATCTACATTGAGAATATTATTAAATTGTTGGTACAGTTCAACCAAATAGCCCGACTACCGTAAATGATCATCCCTTTATATATTTTACATATTTTGTGTATACGCTTTTAAACCTCCAAAGAAAACTAAAATTTTAGAGAGCTCACTCAACTTAATCGACTTATTTTGTACTATACAAACAACTATATTTGGAGACTCCATCAATATTGATGAAGAGAGTTATTCATGATATATCCACTGTCCATTCACAAGGAATCGACAGTCCTGCTACATCACCTGTTCATTTTTAAGAATTCGAAGGTGGTGATAAATCACCTGTTCATTATTTTTCGAAAGTATGCTCCATCACCTGTTCATTCTTAAGGACTCGAAAGTCATGATGCATCACCTCTTCATTCATAAGGCCAGGAAAGTCATGAAACCTTCCCAAAGACTAGAAAGCCATGATTCATCACCTGTTCAATTCTCAAGGACAGGGAAGTCATTAAACATCACCTCTTCATTCATAAGGCCAGGAAAGTCATGAAACCTTCCCAAAGACTAGAAAGCCATGATTCATCACCTGTTCATTCTCAAGGACAGGGAAGTCATTAAACATCACCTCTTCATTCATAAGGCCAGGAAAGTCATGAAACCTTTCCAAAGACTAGAAAGCCATGATACATCACCTGTTCATTCTCAAGGATAGGAAAGCTAGGAAGGGAAAGCATCACACAAAATGTTTTGTTTGTTTTTATCGACTTTTATTTTAAATGGCGTTTTTCTAAACTTAACTTAGTTCTACTTTATTCACTCCTAGAAACAAAATAAATGTTTGTAAACTAGTGAATTAGTGAATATTTGAAGTAAATAAAGTTTTAGGAGGGAAAATAGAATGGTTTCTTTACAACATTTTAATTATGAATTTATTTCTTGTTCTTGAACATAGAATGTACCAAATAAAGTGATGAAAACATTCCACAAATTTAATAAATTATGTAGCATTCAATTGTGTTTCAATCATTAAAAAAATAAATCTTAAGTACCAAAATTTCGAAAGAACAGATACCACAAATAGTAGTTTAAACGTTTCAACAAGATGTATTCATTCAAAGTATGTAACTATTGATATGGTCATGATTGTGGGGGACAGTCGAATATAAACCACCGGGGTTAACGTCATTTCTCTCCTTTCTTTTTGATGCTAGTGCTATATTCTTTCTCTTGAATCTCCTCTTCCTCCTCATCGTACAGATTCAAGTTTTTACCGATCTGCCACGTCTTTATGTCTAAAAGGACTCCGATGGACATGACAGCTGAAAAAAATTATTAGTATTTATAACAATTTTTTAAGTTTAAGAGTCATATCATTATGAATAATTAGTATGAATAATCATCGGAGCTTAATCCCTTTTAACGGTGTATATTAGATAATAGTCTCAACACGCAAGTATGAAACACTAATTTTATATCACATAAGAATAAATGTATATTATTGAAAGAAAAAAAAACTACATGACAATTTTGGGATGCAAAGATATATTTATGCTACATAACAAATATTGGAATGTTACAATTTTGTTTCACTACTAGTGAATGCTGATACCAAGCTAGAAAATGTAAAAATTATTTAAATAAGGTAAGGTACTGTCAGTGAAATTAGTGAGTGATTTGAATTTAGTCCCTGTATAGTCTCAGACAATAAACTCTTACTTATTTAGAAGATCTATATCATCACAGATAATTAACTAAATCTCTGTTTAATAGAAGCTAAATATCATCATAGATAATAAATTAATTTACCTTGTTTTGAATATAAATGAATATAGTCACAGATAATAAATTTAATATACCTTGTATAGAGGCTAAATATTGTCACAGATAATAAATTATTCTACCTTGTATTGAGGCTATATCATTTCACAGATAATAAACTAAGTCTACCTTGTATAGAGGCTAAATATTGTCACAGATAGTAAATTATTTTATCTTGTATAGAGGCTACAATCTTCACAGATATTTTTGATATTCTTAAAAACTAAAACGATTGAAAAATACTATTTACAGTCTTCATGAATAACAGCACATAATATTCAAATTAATAAATATATTCTACTAATAAATCTTCACATTACAGTATTTTAATCATAAAATATTATCTCAGTCTATTTTTTGATGACTCAAAAATAAGTTACTCGTTTCATGGCTATTAAATGCTCTTTCAGTGCACGTATTCCTTGTTAAGGGTATTAGAGAGAGTTTTAAATTCATCTTAGATCTTTATTTTGTTGCTGGAAAACCATTTGTACTCCCTTTATTAAAAATTTGTTTTGTTCTAAAATAAGTATTGTTTAGGTCCTTCCTAAGCTCTTTCATCGTTATAAAATTGAATTTAATGAACTTAGCTAGGTTTATTGAGGTTTGAATAAATTAATGAAGATATTAGGGACGATTCTAAACAATGTTTATTTTCGAAAAAAAAAAGTTAGTTAAGAAATCACAAATTATTTCCTTATAAAAAAATAAAATTTAAAGTAGGTAAAAATTATATTGAACACCATTAACGGCATTTACAACTCACCTGCTCCAAATCCATCTAAATATAATCTGAACTTGTATTTATGATACAGCCAACAGTTCCCGTTCTCGCCACAGGATGCGTCCCAAACAAGACACGCACTGTCTGAAAACAAAACAATCAAGAATAAGTTCACGAATACTCCTGAGAAAATAATTATGGAAATAAATTAAACAGGTAACGATTTATTGAAAGGTGGCGCATTCTTTGATAATATATCATTCCTCTTTATTTCCGTTTTTTTTACTTACACTCAACAAGAAAATTACTAGCTTCAGTGGCTGAATGGTCTAAGGCGTAACTCTCGTGCTAGACTGACCTGCTGAAGACAGGGAGATCGGGGGTCGAATCTCGGTTGGGTCTACTTAGGGTGTTTTTTCCTAAAAGTTTTCTCACCCTCCTCCCACGTCAAATACATGTAGATTATCTCTAAAATTCTTCCTTCCTCATCCCCTACCCCATTAGTGTAATCATCATATATGCATATAACTTGAACAGGTAGTAAGACGTGGTGGTTTTTTTTAAGTATATATATAAACAGGAGAGACAACCCTCCACCATTGAACTTGTTTCCACCCGTATATTATTTTGTGTTTACATCCTTAACAAGAGATAAACATACGAGTAAGCATGAAATATTTTACGTACTTAGTTCATCTCGTGTTGAAAATTACTTTATTTTGTCTGCACCACAAAAATTACAAAATATTAATAGAAAAAATTCACAGTAGAACCTATTAATTTCTTTGTTTAACGGCTAAGAATTTTTCTAATTTTCTTACTTAATTGGAAATCAACAAATTGCCTCCATTTAAACAATAAAGAACCCAAATAATAACTGACCATCCTTATTATCGTAGTTAAAAGTTTGTTGTTACGACGCCCAAAGCTCAATGGTATATCAGCATTATGAGTTTGAAAACATGCTCGCTATTGAATTAAATTTAATAGGCCAATATAAATTAAGGCCTCCTATTTCTGGTGATAGAACATTGTTTGTACTTGAAAGAGATTTTTTTTAGTTTAGTTTATATTTAAAGCTAATAAGAATTTCCTTAATTAATTCTAATCATACATAATCCCATAACTGCGTTCATTTTGCGCTGTTTTGCAATATTACCCCTGCATAGTCAATATTCTTCTTTAAAGTGGGAATGTAGGGAAAAGAGAAAAAATGCCAGTTTTTTACAGTTTTTTATCAGAACTTTTTTTTGCCAAACTTAATAAAATATTACTCCAATAGCAACATATAGTTTAATTTTTTTCACGGGGTCGTATCAAAATTCGTTGAATATCTGTCATGAACATTGCGGCATTAGATGAGAAACATTTATAATAAATATAAAAGCTGTCTTTAAATTCCAGGACACCTCTGACTGATGTTCAAGAACTGTTGATATCACCTAGTGAAGAAAATTTAATTTTATGTTTCTACTGGAAAATTATTTGATTTCTGTTGACCAAAAATGTTTTTATATTAAAACTGCAAAAACACTGCCCTTAATTAATGTCCCATTCTACCCTACCTTAATCTTAAATTCGCAGATAGGAAGGTAGCTGTTCTCCATCTTCAGACTGAAGATTAAATAATATTGATTGTTCAGCGGTGGTGTGCTTACTGAGATTCTCTGGTAAAATTCACTGGGCTAGCAATCATACTAAATAACTATTTATTTTTTACAAATATGTAGGATATATTTAAACTGCACAATCGTTTTTTTTATTGGCACGTCTTAACACAAATATTATAAATGAATTGATAAATGGGTTATGGATGCGAAGAGTATTTTATGAGAAAATCTCTCACATAAGATATAAATCCCCTGTGGTAAAATATCCCAAATGTAGTCAGCCAAAATTCGAACTTCAACCTCTTCATTGATGTCAATTAATTATAGTTCGAGACTGATGCCTTAAGACGGCGTGACTATTAGTGTGTACCACAAGTCTTTATATATATATAAGAGTAAGCGTGTGTGTGAGGAGAAGGGGAACTGCATTGTCAGTACCAAAAATAAAATCCACCAAAGATAATTTTTTAAATGTAATTAATAGGATGACAATGTTACTCACCAACAAGAGCTCCGAAAATTATAGGTCCGGGAATGAAGCCGAAAAGACTAACCAAGAGCAGACTCAAACCTTGAGCTAGAACTTTATCCCTCGGTTCTACGCACCTGAAACACATACACACAAATATAGATTCGACTTGGTGAACAAACACTTTATTAGAAAAAACAAGGTTTTTTTTAAAGAAAAAACTCCATGGCATCAGCCAGCAATCGGGCTATACCGACCGAGCGGTCATCGTCTATTGGAGATGACAATGCCAATATTTGTGGATAAATAATGTCATTAAGTCCTCACAATGAACCTTATGGTCATTAGTCTCAGTCTTCTAGACCGGAGCTGCTAATTTTTCGTTCAAGTAGCTCCTCATTTGCCCTCACGAGGCTGAGTTGACCCCATTCCTGACCCACTGATTCACAGAAAAATCTGGAAGCACCTGGGATCGAACCCGGGGCCTCTGAATCTGTAGCCATAACCAAGAGAAGTCGACTTTCTTGTTTGTGCAAGTAATAGGGTTTGTGGGCAATCCCAGAGAAGTTCAGATGTTTTGTGATTGCTGTGGAAATGTATAGCTGAAGATCTCTTTATAGACCTCTTTAACCACTTTTTATTGACATCGAGAGTTGTCTTAATAACTAGTATTGAAAATATGTAAATTTGGATATGTTAATCCTTGAAATTATTGCTTATTTTTTAATGTATGTTTGGTAACGCTCGAGAAATTTCTGTCAAAAGAAAATGACGTTTTTTGAAAGTGCCCATTTATATATATTTTTAAATTGTGATCACTTCCTAGATGTACGAACTTTTTTTTAAATATATATAAGTCATGAAAATCGATTTGACAGAACTTCGGAAACCATTGTCCCAAAAGTAATCGCATCGCGTTTTAAATAGATAGATATTTGAGTGATCGCGAGCTCTCCTACGGGTGTAAACCCTCAAACTCAAAATTTATGAATTAAAAACATATTATAATTACTAAAATACAAATGAATAATGCGTAAATTGTGAAATATCTGACAGGTTAGTAAAAGATTCTTTTAGAAAAACTAGCGTTGAAAAAGTAAAATAAACTTTAATAATGCAATTATTTCAACAGTAGCCTGAGAGAAATTTCTTTAAAAGTATAGTGTAAATATTAATCTTGTATTCCACGTCAATGAAATAGTTATATTTAAAAAGTGAATAACAAAATAAAATTGTAAAGGACTTACCTAAAATTGACGACCACAGATCCAACTCTACCCAAACTACTTAAAATTGAAATAATGAAGCTAATGGATATATGTATTAATAGAATTCTAGTGCAGTCCACCGGACATGGTCCATTCATGATCGTGACGACGGCGCTGTCGTTCGTGAAAACTGGCACTTCTGGCAGTTGACTAAATGGAACACTAATCTCCTCAGGGACGCATGAGCATTCACCGAAGGACTGGAACAAAGAATATACATCGATTTCTACCTATGAACGTGTCTATGTTTGAGTATGCATAAATCCATAGCTTGGTGATGCCATGTATTCGTACACGTGTTGACATTACACCTTCCTCTAACTGATGTTGACAGAAACACGAAGCTATAACTACTTCTAAGATTACTATAATAGCCTCCATCCCATGGGACTAACGCATCAGAATAGGCTTGGTGGAATGGATAAGGTAGGGGCAAATAATTCTGGGGTTTGTTTAGTCTGGTCTTTTGAAATACTATATTGATACGCTACTAGTGTATAATGTGATGTAGGGTTTATAACTAATAGAAAAGTTTAGAGAAAGATGCTAGTTCTGTCGATATCCCTACTGAGCAGTCTGTACCCTGACTTATCTTTGGCGCTACGATCCTAGCTGGTGTCAAACACCCGACCGTCCAGCATTGCACTGATGTTATCTAACTCTTGACTTCCAAGATGGGTTGGGGCGTCCTCCGTCGTACAGGAAAAGGAATCAAGCTTTAGGATATTCTCCCCCACAACTTGGTTAGACTTGTTAGCTGAGTATGTAGAGCACTTTGGACTATCCCCACTAGCAACTGGCATATTTCTGTACAGGCCCCTCCCCCCCGGCCCCCTTTCCGTCCATTAAGATCCGAAACTCACTGTTATATGTTATGTACCCAAAAAGGAGGGGTGTTTCCCCTAAGATACTAGTTTTGACAACGATTTATGCTAGCCTACATGACCGAGCAACTGGGTGACTGGGTGGCCAAACTGGCCAGCGAGCGCGTGATTAGCAGATACCTCTCGATAGTTGTTGACGAGGAGGCAAAGGTTCGAATCTTGTCTCAGTGAACTGAGGGTGGTTTTAACAAGTTATTTATTGTTGTGGTTTTCCCATCCTCTAGCCGTGCTAATGGTGATTCTTATTTGTAAAGGCCTACTTTGATTATAATATTGAAGTATTTTAACATATCAGTTTTACATATATATTTATATATTGATCTATGTATAGGTATGGTTTATGATCTTAACAATTAAATTAGGCCATTAATAGCAAGTGTACTAAACCTATCGATAACTATTAAAAAAAAGTCAAATATCATATCAAGTTGAGAAGTTTTCCAAGCACTCAATGAACCAACATACAATAATATTGCCTAGGACCTGTAAACTAGACTGTTCCGGCTCAAGCGCTTGTTCAGAACTAGAACAGTTTTATCTTTCAAGCCCGCGCGCTCGGTCGCTAACTCCAGTCTGGCCACCTCTCATTACAACCAATGTGTTCTATTCTATTTTTTAGTTGTTCGCCCAGTCTGGCCGTACCCTACGTCATTCTTACACGCTCTAGTTTACCTAAGGCTTTAAGCTATGACAGTATTATAATTTTATTAAATAGTCGCTACTCGTAATATTTAAGTACAATATTTAAACTTACGGCTTTTCCTCCCAAAGTTCAATAAATATTTTTAAAGGAATCCTATATTATTTATAATAAAATAGTGCTATACTCGAATATTTCGATTAAAGGCATGAATTGGTTACCTCCCGTAATTTAAAATATATTTATATTGTTGGCAATATTTACTCTCCGAAGTTTATGTTAGATATTCTAAGGACAAATGAGGAGAAGAAATAATTTTAAGAAAAGTACCAGCGTTTACCTGAAGAGATAATGGGACGAAACATTGTGTCCGGATGTCATTCAAAAGTATGTTTGACAATGTATATAGCTTATAAACTCACCGCCAATGATCCATTCGGAGAGAGGAACTTGGTTTTACATCCGAGCTGGCAAGGAGAGTAAAATGTCATATCTTTCTCCACGTAACAGACTGGTTGATACTTGACGGCTTCACAGGCGCAGTTCATGTTGCAATCGTTGTAAATATCAAGCCTTTGAAATTAAAAGAGAAAAAATTCTTACCTATCAATGATATAATAAATCATGTTGAATATAGCATACATTTGAAAAAAAAAGTATTCTAATAGAGGTGATCCCTCCTAGCTTATCAGGAAAATGTCAAACTCAGTGGTATTGGGGTAAAGTGCTCGCCCCAGGACCCGATGTCCGTGGGTTCAAACCCAACTGAGGTTGACGGTTTTTTCTTGACCGATAAAATTCCATAGCACAACTTCCTTTGGAGGGGAAGTAAAGCTGTCGGTCCCATGTCGATTGTGGAATCCTGGAAGGTATTTGAAAATACATTCCCTGGAAAAATTAGTCCACTCTCACTCATAGAAATTCTCGTATATTTATATAATCAATCAGTTCAGAAAGTGCACGCTAAATACCTCAAATATATTTTTAATCAGGTAAAATATTATGAAATTGGAACCGACCACCACTCAATTCAAAGGTCAAAGCATTATGATAAACACTTCCAATATAAAACCTTATTTAACAAGAGCTTACAAAACAGTTTTGCAATCAATATGATTATGACCCGCTTCGATAGCTGCGTGATCTAATCTCGCATTGGGTTACACTGCCGATAACGGGGAGATAGAGGTTCGGATCTAGTTCAAGTGTACTGAGGAGGATTTTTTCCTATTTTTTTCCAATTTTCCCCCACTTGTATGCGGGTACACTTCCAATGAATATAACCTTCCTAATCCCTAAAACTACTAGCGTAATTAATATATCAGCGTATAACCCGAACGGGTAGCAAGATGCGGTGCTAGAAAAGACAGAAATGATAAATTATTATTATTATTATTATTACTATTATTATTATTAAATTAAAAAACTTCTAAACAAATCCCAATTTCAGTTGGCAAGTGAAGGATGCAGAAAACCGCGCCTAAAGGAGTGCTCTGGTCCGAGCTTAATCTTGTATATAATATCCTGGTTAATTGGCCGTGATCATTTAGTGGTTTGCGTAATCTTGTATATAATATCCCGGTTAGTTGGCCGTGATCGTTTAGTGGTTTGCGTAATCTTGTATATAATATCCCAGTTAATTATCCGTGATCGTTTAGTGAGTTGCGTAATCTTATATATAATATCCCTGGTAGCTGGCCGTGATCGTTTAGTGGTTTGCGTAATCTTGAATATAATATCCCTGTTAATTGGCCGTGATCATTTAGTAGTTTGCGTAATCTTGTATATAATATCCTGGTTAATCGGCCGTGATAGTTTAGTGGTTTTCGTAATCTTTTATATAATATCCTGGTTAATTGGCCGTGATCGTTTAGTGGTTTTCGTAATCTTTTATATAATATCCCGGTTAATTGGGCGTGATCGTTTAGTGGTTTGCGTAATCTTATATATAATATCTCGGTTAATTGGCCGTGATCGTTTAGTGGTTTGCGTAATCTTGCATATAATATCCTTGTTAATTGGTCGTGATCATTAATAGTTTGCGTAATCTTGTATATACTACCCTGGTTAATTGGCCGTGATCGTTTAGTGGTTTGCGTAATCTTGTACATAATATCCCAGTTAATTAGCCGTGATCGTTTAGTGGTTTGCGTAATCTTTTATATAACATCCCTGTTAATTGGCCGTAATCGTTTAGTGGTTTGCGTAATTTTGTATATAATATCCCAGTTAATTGGTTGTGATCATCAAAGGTTTTACCAACCACAAAGGAATTCTCAGCTAACCACGCTAATCTTGTGAGGCTATCAATAATTAGTAGCTATATATCTTTGCCACAGACGCACTTACTTCCCACCATCCATGTCCAAGCCGTATAGTCCGTTGTCATCACATTTCAGGAATATGTGGAATATACTGCCACCCACGTACAGGACACCAAGAAACACGTTCCAGCCCAGAATGATTCTGGGTCTGGGCTTGTACTTTCCCATCAAGTACCCGGATAACATGAACCCAAACACCATGGCGAGGACCCTCGTGCCTCCTGGAATATTATTAGAGTCATTAGCATAACTTATGATTAAGTCTGCGTAGACTCGTCTTCGAATCTTAGAAAAAATTATTAACATGAGATGAAATAGAAAATACTACAAATAGTAACCAAATGTTAAAATATTTTTGTTATAATGTAATCATTATAACATTTATACATTCCGTTAAACGTTAAATTAAAGGTATGGGGTCTGGTTGTTAAGTTTTTCCTATGAATATATTGTGTATGATTCAGGAATAGGTAGTATTAGCTCTATAAAACAAATTTCAATTCAAAATTTGAAAAACCTTTTTTTAATTGTGTTATTTAAATCTATAATATCCTTAAGGATTCAAGAGCTCGAGTATTTGATGGTTCAAGGATCCAAGAGTGCCAGCCCCAAATCTAAAAAATACATGTGATGTAAATATTTGTGTAATTTATCGTTTCTAAAAAACAATCAACCAATCGTCTTAATAAATAGCTTGCCAAAAGCACATATTAAACCAAGTGCTATTCTAGACAAAATTTAAACGATGGCGATGATTTTTAACTTGTTTTTTTTGTGGAATGAAAGGTATTAGTAATCAGTGGCGAATTTTAGATTGTTTCCAGGGGGAGTCCAACTTTGCGAGATTATACCATTATATGTTGTGCGTAGATTAGGTATTTAACTTAGCCTTTAATGTCAATCGTACTCACATTTGTTCACTTGTTCGTGGTTGGTCAAATTAATAGCGAGCGGGACGGAACATTTTACTAATAAAGTACAATCAAGCGTGCCTTCACATGGACACACAACCACTAAATAGCATATAAGAAAGTAAACCTTTGAAGTATTTTCCCAATTACTCGGCTTGCACGGATACAAGTCACGTGGATTCAAAGAAACGTGATTGTGGTACTTCGAAACCATTAGCAATGTCATCTATACAGCGACACTTTTAACCTAATAGTTGACGTTCCTAGTAATCTGGTGCTCAGATGAAAATGTTATCGCCATTTTGTTTGTTTCCGCCTTGAGTGAAAGTTATGTCGTATTAATCAAACTGCATAGTACTTAGTAGTTAACTTTTCATAAGAATAACCCTAGTTTTAATTACCCTTTGAAAAGAACATGTATGTCAAAAAAATACATTGTGTTTTATCAACATTTGATTCATGCGTTTTTAAACTGATGCGGAAATCTTCGGAATTAATTATCCGCGTAAGCCGAGGACTTACTGTAATTAGAGTGACAAAAAAAATTTTCAATGAAACTACATCTTTTTCAATAAATCAGTCCACTTCCATAAGTTATTAATAAACAAATATATATTTTAAAACTGTTAATCGTCCAGTACCTTTGGAGGGCTGTATAGGTAGTGGAGATATATCCCATTAGATGTCAGCTTAGGCTAAATATTGACAAAACATTTAACAGTAGACGAGTTGGGTGTTTATTGGAGAAAAAATACACAGAACTATGTTATATGATCCTATTCATATGTAATCTTCATAGTTAAAAGGTTTAAATTTTCCGCTCTGATAAGTTCAAATATCCAAATATTTTGGTTGATCCTAAATACCCGGAAAACGAAAGGTAACTAGTATAGGAGCGTAGAATGTATTTTTGTGAATCAAATCAAGTGATTTACTAAGAGTGGAAAGCGGGTCACAATACAAATGGTATTTTCATTTATATTTTCTTCCTCCCCTATTTCTTCTCCTGCTGCCAGAGAGCTCCAATCAGCAACGGTATAAACCCACTTGACTTCAGTTGTTTATGAATTTCTGCTAGACTATTCTTGCTCTTTAAGGTGGGAATGTAGGGAACGCGGGAAAAGGTCGGTGTTTTTGTAGTTTTTTGGTCCACAAAAATTCTTTGGTTAAAATAGATCAAATGATTATTCAGTAGAAACATAGATTTTAACTATTCCTAGGGCGATACCCACAGCTCTTGAATATCTGTCAAGGGTGACATGTAATATAATGACAAATTTTTCTCTTAATTTAAGAAGTTTCTCTTCCAATGCCGTTATGTTCATGACAGATATTGGACAACTGTTGATATCACCATGTGAAGAAAATTAAACTCTTATGTTTGTATTGAAGCAATATTTTATTTATTTTGGCCAAGTAGGTAGATAAACCTACGATGGATGTTTACAAATTATAATAATGTGTCGTGTCACAATCCACTAAATAAATAAACACGCTTCACATTAACGGGTTATTTCAAATCTCCTCACAAATTCCAACGAAGCTATCTGCTTGCTTCTGGCTTTAGAGCGCATGCGCACTGATTTGAGATGTTTGGTTCAGAGATTTGATTGGTTCTCCTGTGCCGAGCATCTCAGGCAGAGCGAACAAAGTAGAGATAAGTGGAATGTAAGCGGAACAGCTCGCGCCAATTAGGCAGAAATCTTGTTATTGGCTTAGAGCTCGTCACGTGACCACGATTATGTTCTGAGCTAGTTTTTCTGCGAACGTGTGAATCCACAGTAACTCGTGTTTTCTCTACACTATGGCAGTGGAAGTGATTCAGCCTTACCTGATAGCATGCTGGCCCCAGAAGCTGACATGTGATACTGCGTTTCAGTATACTTCATGGAGAACGCCATATGTCCTGAACCTACTATGATGAAGAAAGTCGCAGACCAGATGTTATACATCAACATCTGATTCCTCAAGAGACGTTTGAGGGATACGATGAATCCTGAGGAAGTAAAAATTATCACTGGAGGTGTTAAACATCTACTTCGTGTTTCGCCCGCTTCAGAGGCCAATTGGTCTAATGCGTCACTTTAATGTTAGACTGGCCCGCTGATGATGGGGAGATCGGGGTTCGATTCTCTGTTGGGTCTACTGAGGTTTTTCCGATGTGGTTTCCCAATCTCCTATCACGCAAATGCAGGTGCATTTCCTTTAAATAGAACCTTCCTAGTCCCTAAAACCATTGGGGTGAATTAGTAGATAAGTGTATAACCCGAATAGGTAGTAATACGCGGTACTTAAAAAACTACATGTAAATAATTATGTTATTATTAAAGTTGACTCCAGAGAGCTAAGAATAAAACAAAGCTGTTTTCGTACTTTTTACAATAACAACAAAACTATAGTAGCATGGTATAAAGGACATTTTAGAAAATAGCAAAATTTTTGCTGTCAACTTTGAAAACATTTTACTTTATTATTAGTGTTATTTTACATGTATTAGAAAATGCTTTCTATCAAAGAATCAGTTGAGTATTACATGACTTGGCGTATGAATATATGAAACTATTTTCTAATATATTTTTGTAACAGACAGGTGTCATTCCTACAATAATTCTACTATAGTTTTAAAGATAATAAATAAAATTTTGTTTCTTTTATTAAAAAAATATCAAAATTTTAATGTAATTTTAAAAGCTTTGATTGGACCAAATAAAGCTATTCAACACTTTATTACATAACTAAGCTCTAAGACTTCCATTAGATTTTAATGCCTTCGATGTACGTAAAAAATAATTTACTATATGCATTAAGACCTTGAAGCTAGTTTTTATGTTATTTACTTATATGTAGGTAATGTATATAATTCTTTTTTTATGTTTAATTTGGTCCTTAGCTCACGTAAATATTTCATCTCCATCCAAAAAAAAATGCTATCCAACACAATGCTCGTTGATTACGACATAATTTTAAAATGTAATTATATTTCTCACCATTGTCATCAATTGGCACAATTTTCTCGATGTTTTTGTCTTTGTCCTTTTTGAAAGTCATCATTTCGTTCTCTATTATTTTAATAGGAATCTCCAGGCCAAGGTTGTTTTTTTCCACACCGTTTGGGGAATATTTCGGTGGGACGCCCATTTCCTGTGTGCATTCTTTTTCTTGGGTATTTTTCACCTTCTTAGGAATTCTTCTGGGGAACCAGACAATTAATATTGAGCATATCATCATAAGAGTTCCCAGCACCAGCCAACCTGAGATAGGAAATAAAACATGTTTCACTGATAACTAGGAAACGGATAGTAACCAGGCCCTAATTTAGAGGAGGGTGACAGGGGCTAACGCCCTAGGTCCTACACAAACTGTTGAATTTTTTCAAAAATAGCTCTATATATTGCAGTCATGGTGAGATCTAAAAATATATATAATATAATTCATTATGTAAATTTTTATGTATTTCTGACAAAATATCACCTACTTAATAATGACAAGTGTAGAAAATAAATATTTTAGATTGACTTTAAAATCTATTATTATTATTTTTATATGTTCTGTTTCACGACAGGTTCATTCCTTTTGTCTGTGAACTTGGACCGCCAATAAGCCTTATAAACATATGGAATTATAAATCTAATTTAGTGTTATTACAATATTTATTTATTTAAATAATACCTTTAACATTGAGTTTTTTAACAGTTAATTTTGTAAATTAAAAAAAAATAAGTGTGTCAAAACGTTGAAAAAAAAATCTGTTTAATGTTGGGGCTGCCTATTTTTTTGTACAGCCCCGGGACCTCCACAGCTCTAAATCCACCCCTTTTAATAGCAAATACAGTAGCCTCTCTATAGCTAGAGTTAAATGGAACCAGACCTACCATTAACTATTGAAAACTCAAATTATAAGGAATAAATTTAGAAAAAGTAAAGTTTTTTTAGTAAAATACAGTGTATATACAGTGTATCCATAGATTATTCCACGCATTACAAGCCTTAATAAATTCGTTATTTTAGGAAATATCTAAAAAACTGATTTTAGAAATTTTCGACGTAAATAATAAAAGTCTTGAGGGGTGTGATTAATTACCGGAACCAGTTTTAATAAATCTCCCAAAGTAAAGGATTTATTAAGGATTATAATGCGTTGAATAATGTATAATTATACACAATGTATATTTGTTACTCATAGGTATAAAAGTATTTCTTAGTATACACTTATGTACCCTTCGTATAACCTGTAAGGTAGCGACCTTACCTTGCATTATTCCACCATGGTATAGTTTATAATAATTATAGGGTCATATTGTGATAAGTCAAGGTAAGACTGACCTTTCATAGTGAACGGAGAATACTTACTGTTACACTTTGAACAAAAAACCTACTCAAGTGTTTTGGGACCTGCGATTATTTTTAGAGCCATCTAAGCTCTCATTGTTCATCACTCTTAATTAATTATTGAGTTTCCGTTTCGTCAGACTATTCATTATCTTACCAGGACTATCAAATTGTATGTATCCTTTCCTACACATTGTCTTTCTGAGTCAACATTATTACTCAGTTGCTTTGTAACTTTGTACTTGTCAGGTGTATCTATCTATCTCAAACTGTACGGGACATCGAACTAGCAAGACTACTTTGTAAACTTTAAAGATAACAAATACTCCCTCCTTTTTCGCTTTTAACAAACAATAAGGCTTTAAAAACAAGCACGTAGTCAAGGGAAGGTGGGTTTCCTGTGATTCTAAACTCTCCTCACCTCATGAATTTCAATTAGTACTAAAAAATTGTATTCTTTTCACGACATTAAATTAAAAACAGATGATATTATTGAGGCGTAAGCTATAGTGACATCATCTATTCATTGTATTAATTAACACTACATGTAACGTAACGTTTGATCTATACATTAAGATGGGGTGCTAGTGAGCGTGAATTTAGGGCAGTATTTTCGAAGTTTTTATAGCATAAACATTTATTTGGCCAAAATAAATCAAATATTTCTTCTATAGAATCATAGAGTTTAGTTTTCCGCACATGCTAATTTCAACAGTTCTTTAATGTCTGTCAAGGGTGTCCTGGAATTTAGTGACAACTTTTTCTCTGCATTTAAAAAGTTTGTCACCAAATGCCGCTATGCTCATGACAGATATTCAACAACTGTTGAGATTAGCATGTGCGGAAAGCTAAACTCTATGTTTCTATAGAAGAAATATTTGATTTATTTTGGCCAAAAAATGTTTATGCTATAAAAACCGCAAAATTAATGCACTAAACTGGCGCTCACTAGCACCCCACCTTAATCATATTAACTATGTGTTGGCTTCATCCAGCTAGTTTCGTGGACTACGACGTCACGAATCATATGACATAGATTTGTTCATTGAAAGAATGACCAATAACGTTTGTATACTACAGTGTTAATGGTATGAGATCACTTTGATCTTTATTCCTCCCTCACCCCCTTTATCCTCCACCCCTGAAATTAAACCCTAAATACATGTCTGTCTTATACTAATGTTATATCGCAATTAAACATGCTTTGAAACAACTTTAGTAATTGTTTATATTTAAATAAACATATATATGTTGACATTCGTTTCATATTAAAATGAAGCTAGTGCGGAAGTGACCCACTCACCTAGCCACCATGCGCCCAGCCATCTTGGATCTGAAGGGGTTATGACCGGCGTCAAAGTTGGCTCTATGTACAGCCTCAAACAAAAAGAGGTCAACGCGAATCCAATCGCTGGTCCAACCATTCTTAATGACATGACTGTACCTAAAAGCAGTAAAGCAGCACTACCACTGTATAAATTTAGTAAGATAAAACATAACAATACCGTAGCTTTCCGATTACTTTTATGTTAAATTTATCTGAAAACTTGACTCAGTCGGCAGCGTGTTTACTTACTGAACTAAGTGTTCCAGTTTCGATTCTCAGCATGGTTTGAGTATTTTTCCAAACTAGAATTTTATTTTTTACTATTCATACTGTTAAGCAACGTTAGATAGTTTAAATTGCTGAGACATTACTAACATTAAAATGTATGAACAAATCATTTTAGTCATTATTAAAATGATGATAGTAATTAGTCATCAATTAAATATATTAGTTTTAAAAACAGTCTCAGACAGGTTTGAAACCCTAGATTTGCTTGATTAATAATAATATCATTTTTTTTAGTAAGGGAATATAAATTATATCATAGATTAGAAAATGTTGGTCAAATTAGTCCAGAACTATATATTTTGGTTGCTTGTGCCCCGTAAACACGGGCGAAGATTTACAAACTTCGTTTACCTTGAAAGTTAATCGAAGTGTACATATCAGTGATTTTCCTATCTTTCTAATGAAAATAAAAAGAAAACTCTACTTTAAAAAAGTTTGAGAGAAGATGTTTTAATTAAATTTATATATTATATAATAAATTTGTTAAAACCTCTACCCTAAAACCTTGTTAATTAAATGAATTAAATATAACACATAAATTTAAAACATATTATATTTAAATAAAACCTCTTCTCTTAGACTTCTTTAATTAAATATATTATACATGATTATAACTTTTAAATGTATTATACAATAACACATTTAATTAAAACCTCTTTCCTCAATTCTTTTTACATAATATAGTATAATATCTATATAAATGTATTTTTATGTATTAAATTACATTTAGCTAAAACCGCTTCCCTCAAACCTTTTTGATCTAATGTATTACCGTATATATAAATATTTTAATTAAATCTATAATATATAATGCATTTAAGTAAAACCTTTCTCATCAAATATTTTAAATGAAATTTACCACGTAAATAATACATTTAAATATATCCTCCACTCAAATTTAATTTTTTTAATAATAATATAAACATTATAATATATATTTATTTATAGCTCAAATATTATACTGGTTTGTTTCAAAACTTTTAATTTAAAAAAATTCAAATCATTTTAAGAAACTAAATATAGTTTTGTTGGTAGTTTTAACTATTCTCAAAACAAGGATGAATACTACGACCGTGTGAATGCGCGTCGTATTTTTCGTAATAGCTACTTCTCTAGTTATTTTGTGCTAGTTGTCATAATTATTTAAATATAAGTTTCTCTAAAAAAACATCGCCCTTGTATAAAGATAATAATATACACTTCAGACGGCAATGTATCGGATGGAACCAAAGTAAATAAGATACACATTGTGTGGAAATATTGTGGTTCAAATATCACTTGTGATTGATACATTCTTTTACGCGTCCCAATGTAGAGATTGTATATCTCCCAGGCGCTATTCTTTCTACAAACTGCCTCTTACTTAATCTGTTTCGCTCGTCACACGTAGAACTATACATCTCACACATTTCCCTCACTAATTATCAAACATAAACATATAATTTTGTATAGTTTATTGGGGTATTAAGTGTCCTAACTTTGTATAATTTAACTTATAATGCAGTCACTTCGGTAGCCGTATGGTCTAATGCGGTACTCTCGCAGTAGACTTGAATGCCAATGACGGGGAGATTGAGGTTCGAATCTCGGTCGGGTGTGCTGAGAGTGTTTTATACAAAATTGTATTTCTCCACGCAAATACGGGTATACTTCCTATAACTAGAACCTTCCTAGTTCCTAAAATAATTAGCATGACTAGTACAAAAGCGTGTAACCCTAACGGGTAGTAAAACGCTGTGCTAAAAAAAACTTATAATGGTCAGACACTTTAGCTCAGTTGGTATTGAGTCTACCTACGTTAAGGCCCACGGGTTTGATTCTCTGCATGGTCAAATAAATGTATCATAGGGGAAATAGTGGTTTCCCCTTTAACAGTGATAAATTAACGGCCGGGAACTGGGTGTTGTGTCATTTACAGATATGTTAGTTTATAAGTCGTGTGCTGATATACTCAGTCTGTTCAGAAAGTGTATGTTAAATACCTCAAATAAAAAACGAGCAAAACTACTTATAATATCTATCAACTTTCCCATGGTGTGAATTTGAATAGTTTGGTTAGTAGACCTGACCTAACATCTCTATGTTATACAGGGTGGAGCGGAAACAATTAGACGCTTTATGCTGAGGAAAGGGATGGGCAACGTGTTGAGTGAGGTTTGCCTGACATCTGGTAGAGCTCACCTGGGTGACATTATCTTCAAAAAATAAAAAACTATAATAATATGTAGTTTATTTTAATTTAACTAGTGAATGTTTATTTTTCATCTAAATTGGTTAGTTTTCAAGTTATTAATCGTCTAATTGTTTTGGACCCATCGTGTATAAACAGTTAAAGTCCCCGACTCTGATCAGGAAGTCTCGGGATCAATACAGGCTGGTCGAACCAAGGTGTTTCCACGTTGTGGTGTTTCATACCCTCTGGAAGTGAAAGATGGTGTGATCTATCCAGCCACTCCCTTCTTATGTTGGACTGTTGAAATGCTAGCAAAAGAATCGGAGGAGACGAAGATATTTTTAGTTTCTTCTTCAAATTGGAGACGTCACAATCATAGCTCTCCGACAATTTTTGGAGAAATTTTTTTTAATAATACTTCGCACCACGTCTTACTACCCGTTCAGATTATACGCTAAAAAAATGTTTTTTTAGATAATTGTCCTCTCCCCCCTCTCTAACTCCCACCCTACTCTCCCCGATACATTTTTTAAAATTGAATGAACCTAAAAGCTATTTGGACCAGTCCTCCTCCCCAATTTTTGAAAATTATATTTTTTATAAGCTATTTGGAATAGTCATACCCGGACCTTTTTTGAAATTTGGATACGTTTAGAAGCTATTTAGATTGTTCCTCGCCTGAATGTTTCTCGAGAATTAGATTAATCTAGAAGTTATTTGAAGTGGTCTTGCACAATCTAATATTTGAGAACTAAATACGTTCAGAATATATTTGGAATGGTGCTCGCGTCAAAATTCTTCAAAATTACATATATATATATATATAAGCTATTTATTGTGTTCTACACTAGAAATTTCTGAAATTTGGATGGCCCTTGAAGCTATTTAGTGTGCTCCTCGCTTGAATTTTTTTGACAAGTAGATGCCTCTTTAGAGGCTATTTAATAATGTCTTCTACTACAAATTTTTGAAAATTGAACGTATCTAGAAATCATTTAGAGTTAGATTTAAGACCACCATCTTTCAGCTTCATATTTAGTAATATCATAATATTTGAAATGTATCTGGAAAGGGGGGGGTGGGCAGACTTAATCAGAGGGGGGCAAACTTACTCTAGAAGGGACAAATTTTTTCCATGAGGGGGCAATGCACTTCGTTTCACCAGCACTGATTTTTTAAACACTTAATCGGTGTTCCCAAAGTATTTCATTACTCCTATATCCTTGGATGAATCTACAGTTTTATCAGTTGATTAATCCATCTAGTAGCACTGAAACTATACAGTGGAAGCAATAAAAAACGCAAAATAGTGGCAAGGAAATACAAAGAACAATACGCCAAAACACACGATGTTGTTGCCTTTGTTCCCACTGCCGGTGGGAAGGGAGGCGGCGACACGTCGCAATACACAACTTCTGTAGCAAGGTCACACACGACAGAGCAAACGGGAAGTAACATGTAGAGTAAATGGGCCTAGGTCATATAGTATTCTCTTTGTTTTATCAATTACTAAATGTGTTTTAATTACCTACTTACTGTCATATATTTCTAGCTAGTATTGCTGTCCATTTTAATTCACAAAAAAACCTGTTAAAATCCATTGACTACGAAGTAATAATCGTTTAGACCTAATATAAGGAGTCATGCTGTTTTGAAGGTGTCCCTCAATTCTCAGCTCATAGGTTGATACCAGGCTCTTCAGGAAACAAACCTAGGTTTGATATTGTCCCGGTCATAAACAATCGTAAACATCGATACCTTGAACTGCGTGTTATTCGTTTACCAGGAGATTGGTTGATTCCCGAGACTAGACTATAAACGCAGCTCTGAGAAAACTATCTTTGGATGAAAACTCTGCACATACCGAACATGAGGGGAGCGTTCGTCTTCTTGATGCTGTCGTCCAGGTACGTCTTACCCAGAGTGTGACACAAAGTGGTGCCGATACCGAGCACAAACTGCGAGAGAAATATAAGCGCCAGGGGTAGAATCGAATGCTCCCCAGAAGAAATATCTTCCTCGCAATTTGCGTCAAGAGTTTGGTTGGGGAAACACAGGAGTGGAGTCTCGTCTGGAAAGAAAAAAAAAAGCCATTCATAAAGACGAATTTCTAATGGATTAATTGAATAACACACAATGGTGATCACGGGGGTTATGGAGTAAACCTAGTCCGGGTGGCTTTTCTATTGAAGTTAAAGTCAGGGTTCTTATTTCAGCTGGTTGTACCAAAGTTGTTTCTCCCTAAACCATTCTCCACTCTCCCTCCACGAAAATGCGGATAGTACGGATAGTATAAAATGTGACTTCATATTCTTTTTACCTTCATGGACATTATTAAAACACACCTTGGTGCCTGCTATAGGAATCTAGAAACATGGGTTTTACATTTTCTTTGTCGGGTTTTGTCGTGGTTGTGAGTATTAAGTCGTTGAGCTTCCGGAAAATACTTTGGTTCGATTCCCGGTTGGGATGACGGTCTTAACGAATCACAAAAGCCGCTAATGCACGTGCTATAGGTCACGTACCAAGTTATAATAACCCCACAATAATCTTGTTTTAAATATTTGTTTTTTCCTTCCTCTTGTTATATAACTAATAACCTTTGTGTGGAAGCTATTGTTCTTTTAAAATGCACATCTTTTTTCAAGGTGAGGTAGAGATTATTTTTTTATAGATAGAAATATAAACCTGTGTTGCAATAATAAGACATTATAATATAGATAAAATAAATTCGTCAAATTTGAAAATCCGGTTAAATTATCGAATTTGCTCCCACTTAAAAAGTGTTAAATAAAATAACATATCTATGTTTGTGTAAAATAAGACTAAAACAAAAATTTGTAGGTGAGTTGCGGCCTAATCTTGAAATAGTATACGAATTGCGGGCCAATCACTTGAAAGAGAGGTATGAGTTGCGTCCACCTAATTATCAGTGTGCTTTCTATCATGCTGTCTTAAATTTCAGATAGAAACTATCATTGTCTCATGTTGACATCCCTCGTAATATCCAAACTTCCTCATTTCTTATCGTTCAATGGTTTTGGCAAAAATTGGAGGGTGTTTTAGGTTAGGTTAGGTTAGGTTAAGTTAGGTTAGATTAGGTTAGGTTAAGTCAACAGCCTGGGACACAAATCGTACATGGCTCTGAAAATGTAGGGCCGTAACTCACCTGCAGCCAAACGAATGAATCTGTCACAAAGATCTAAATAATAAGATTTCGGTAGAAATATATTTGATAAAATACAGACAATAATTATTTTGTTAGTAAACACTAACATTAGGTATATACCTAAATGTTGACTGTCAGAAGTGACAGCTGCTAAACACATGTTTTTGGCAGATCATATGGTTTGGCGTAGGGATACATAATTTGGTCTGGTAGCTTTTCAAAGCCGTCAGCTGTCAGCTGTGAGCTGTCTGTCAGCACCAAAGAAGCCATGGGGCTACTGTACAATCATTTTGTATCGTATTTAACACTGGTGCTAAAAGAAAGTGCTGCGGTATCCTGTGGTACTAAGATGGCCCCCTAGAAGTTCTGTGGAAATATGATTAAATTTATAGAAGTCCACAAGTGAGGTGTCAAATAATGTTATTGTTTCAGTCAATATTAATTTTGTGTTGCTACCGTATTTTATTCTAGCATCAATTTTTTTTAAATTTTAATTACGTTCTCAGCTGAGGATTTGCTTGATTCATAACAACCCACTTCGGTGGTCGAATAGTTTAAGGCGTCACTCTACCAAGATACTGGACTCATGATGAGGGGTATATCGGGGTTCGAATCCCAGTTTGGTTTATTGAGGCTGTTTTCTTTCTACATTATTTTCCCCTATACCTCCACGCAAATTAGGGTACACTTAGTCTAAACTCAATTCACTCATCACTAGCACTCTAGCGTAAATCATACATATGCTTATAAGTTTATAGCAATTCCACACGGGCTGCCCGTGACCCACTGTGGTATAAGAATTATATAATCACCCCCTTCCTCCCCCCTCCCCCCCACTATGGTGCCCTATTTCATTTTGAAACGTTATCTCTGAAACGTAATTCTAAACCAGATTTAAAATATTTTCTTCAAAAATTTGTTAAAAATATCCCAATTAAAAAGTATATTAAAAATTTAAAAATCCGGTGGCTTCGAGGTGCATTGTTCGGACCCCCTTCCATCAACCTATGTTAAAAATGTCATATATATATATATATATATATACGTGCCGTAGATTTGGCTGGGCATCGCACACACACACACAGACAAACACTTCCTTTTCTTATAAGTTATAACCCTAACGGGTTGTGAGACGACAGGATGTTAAAAAGAAACTCGGACATAAAGATGTTTCATACCAAGGTTTACTCAAAGTATAGGGTGATTATCAGAGGGGTCGGCCTGGTGAGAAGCTTGAGCAGTACCTATATAAAAGGTCCTGTTCAAGATGTCACGTTGGGTTTCCTGGCACTCACGTTTCACTGTCCCAGAAGAGTTGATGACAGAAGAGTCGAGGTGTTCTTCTGTTAGCGCCAGAGCCTCTCTTCCTGCGCCGTAAAGTACGTGAGGTAGAACTAAGATGTAGCAGGATAAAGCCGAGAACATCACACCCCAAGATATCCACAAGGGTCTGCTGCCTTTTCCGCCATAGTACGCCATGATGAGGGACAGGCATATCTGACTCACCTCGTTACCGCTCATCAGAACACCTAGCGGGGGGGAAAAAAACACCCTAGTTAGAGTAGATACAATGGAAGTTTGACTTTTTACAATAAATAAACGTTATATTTACGATGGGGTGGAAGGGAACGATATTTAAGGTGGGAGTGTAGGGAAA
>CABFWB010000312.1:46388-57551 GCA_902151455.1 Timema bartmani
GGCTCAAAGGGTCAGTAGACCTGTGAAAGTTAGAAAATACAACAGAGATACACCTCTTTATCCGAGTCCACACGTTCGTTATTCATCCACATTTATTCAATTTCCGATATGACTCAAGCAAGTTTGGAAAAAATATTCTTTTTCATGTACGAATATTTGTCGTGCATACCGAGTAACAAATATTTTTCCGCATAGAGACGGTAGACTACCACACATTAAAGAAGACTAATAATCGCCTGAGAGCAGTTCATCCACGAATACTGAACATAAATTATGTGTGGACAGAGTGGTGTAACTGGGGGGACTCTGCCCCCCTGGAATAACCCCTCAGATATATATCAAACTCTCTGATATTATCGAATATGAAGCTGAAAGATGGCCTTAATTCAAACTCCAAATGACTTTTAGATGCATTCTATTGACAAAAATTTGCTGGACAAAACCGGATCAAATAACTAATAGACTAGAGGCATCTAACTGGCAAAAAAGTCAGAGGAGGAAAGTTCTAAATAGCTTCCAAGGTCATCCAAATTTCAAAAATGTCTAGGGGAGGACAACTCTAAATAGCATCTAGATTCATGTCATTTTGAAGAATTTTCAGGAGAGGACCACCCCAAATAAACTAGTTTCTGAAATAATTCAATTTTCAAAATGTTGTCGGTGGAAGACCACTTAGAAGATTATATTATAGAGGTATCTAATTATTGTAAAAATTAAGGTGAGGATCACTTTAAATAGCTTCGAGGGCCATCTAAATATCAAAAATTTCTGGGTGAGGAACACTTTATATGGTTTATAAAATAATCTAATTTTTTTTAAAATAAAGGCGAAGACTACTCATAGCTTCTAGATTGAACCATTTTTCAAAAAATTGTTGAAGGAGGTTCTCTCCAAATAGTTTATAAAAACTATTTGATTTTAAAAAATAGGAGAGGATGACCACGGTTTAAAGCATACATAAGATCAAATATGAACGAGAAACTATTAAATGGCTTTAAACAGAAATCTAACATTGTATGTAACTATGTTATTTATAATTATGACCCCCCTATGAAGATGATCTGGATCCGCCCCTGGATTTGAGCCTAGTAGTCTTGGGTTCGATTCCCGGTTGGTACCTTGGGTATTTTTCTCATCTCATCGGGACATGGAAAGAGCTTCCACGGAAAGGATGTGCGAGTAGTAGTAGTCTCTAAATTTCAAATGTCGGCATATTATTGTAGTTCTTAAGATCCAGATCCAGAAGAAGAATGTATAGAAGTAATTCCTATGTTAAAGTTGCATGCGGAAAGAATTCGAACTAAGAGCGAAAAAAAATCTATATGAACTGGGAATATAGTAACTTTTTGAGCTGTTAGAAAGAACTACTAAACTGGCAGATTTACTTTAAGTGAGTGCTTGCTTTTTTTAAATGGCACTTTATATGTGAGTATATCGTCTTCCCTAAATGATAAATGTAATTTCTAGCCCAAACTGTTTCTATTTATAAAGGATTCATCTTCCCAAATAATTAAAAGCTAGTAATTGCTTACCAATGATCTTGCTCGGAATATTGAATCAAAGCTAGTAATTGCTTACCAATGACCTTGCTCGGGATCTTGAATCAAAGCTAGAAACTGCTTACCAATGACCTTGCTCGGGATCTTGAATCAAAGCTAGTAAGTACTTACCAATGATCTTGCTCGGAATCTTGAATCTTTTCTCCAGGGTTGTTATGGTAGATGAGGTATAGCTGAAGGACATGGATTGCACCACTCCTAGGAAGGTATATACCACCAAGAACCATCTCGTGGTGGCGAACCTCTGGAGCCAGTGTGGTCGAAAAGAGCCGAGACCACACGATGTGTCCAGCACAGTCATTGTAGAAATTGAGCTATTGTTTAAGAATAAAGTATGTTAAATTTAATAGCCGTTTTATGGGCTATGTTTAGCTATGATAAGGTGGTAGAGACGCTGCTGATAAATTAACACAATGACGTTGGCATTAGATATAACCTTTCATTTTTATTCAAAGACGAACCAAAAATGTCGCGTAGCAGTGAGCACGCAAACTAAGCTTCAAGTATGTCTAGTAGGGTGACTCTGGGTAGAACGGGATGGTGGGGCACAACGGGATAGCATTATTTTACTTACTGGATGGTGCTGTAACCTAGCGGAAAGAAGTTGAACTAATTCAACAAGTCGGGAAGAAGCTGAAGCTGCCATTTTGATTTAGTTTGGAAGGAGGTTTCACCGTGAATGAGTGTTGTCGAAGTTTTTGCAGGTGGTTTTATGACTTTTGATGAATTTCCACTCAAAGTAAGCCAAATACCGTTACGTATAATACCTTAAATGTTATGTACTCTGAAAGCACATGTAATTAGCTGTAGTTTGATAAAATTGTTTGGCTAAACTGATCGTGTTTAGAATCCAGTAAAAATTGTTAACCTAATACTTGACCGTGGGGCGGAACGGGATGGGACAGAACGGGATGGTATCCCATTCCACCCCACCATATTTGTTGTTACTATAAGGCTCTAAACAATATATATTTTTATGATTTCAGATGGTGAAAAATTACGTTTAAAAACTAATCGCAAACACTGGGATGTAGATTTGATATAAATGGCAATGCAATAAATGAGATTTTTAAAGGTGTCTCACCAGTTTAACGTACCGAAATATTCTTTGGAAACATATGTAAAAAAGAAAAAGAAGGATGCTGATTACAAAATAGATAAATAAGAAGGAAAATTTATTAAGGTTTTTACTCTTAAACAAGAGGATGAGTTGGTAGCCTACTTAAAATCTTTGGAGAATAGGCTTTTTGGCCTTACAATGAAAGATTTTAGATCATTAGCCTACCAATTAGCCGAGCGAAACGGCCTGAGCTACAGATTTATCAGCAACACTAGTGTGGCAGGTCAGGATTGGGTTAAGGGATTTCTTGCAAGGCATCCTACATTGAGCAGTCGAACCCCAGATAATACATCGGGTGCAAGAGCCATGGGATTTAACAAAGTAGCCGTTTCGCAGTTTTTTTCTATGATTACTCAAAATATTGACAAGTACAAACTCACAGGTGAAAAGATATTTAACTGCAATAAAAGTGGCATCTCAGTAGATCCTAAAAGACAATCCAAAATCATAGGCCTTAAGGGAATGCGACAGGTAGGGGCACTGACTTCTTCAGAACAGAGTGAAACGGTCATTGCAGCTGTGTGCATGTCTGCGGCAGGGTCATTTATGCCCCCCATGCTTATCTTTCCAAGACAGAAGAAGAAACAAGAATATGAGCTTGGTTTACCTCCAGGAGGTTGATCTGAGACTCACTCTTCAGGCTGGATGGCCACAGAGTTGTTGATTGTGTGGTTTGAAAAATTTATAAAATTCTCTAAAGCAATGAAAGAGTCTCCTGTTCTCCTCATTCTAGATGGTCATTCGACCCACACAAAAAAACCTCCAACTGATCGACAGGGCCGGGGAGCATGGATTGGTGATGCTCTGTTTGCCGCCCCACACCTCCCATAAGCTCCAGCACTTGGACGTAACATTTTTAAACCATAAGCCTTTATTATGCGCATGAAATTAGAAAATGGCTTAGGTACAATCCAGCAAAGATTGTTACCCTATTTCAGGTGTTTTCGATCTTTGGGGAAGCATTTTTACACGTTGCTACAATGACAAATGTAATTAATGGTTTTAAGAAAACAGGAATTTGGCCTCCTGATACTAATGTGTTTTCGGATGCAAACTACCTACCTGCAGCTACCACTGACATACAGTTAGATGACAGTGAATGCCCTACAACAAACCCTACATCTGGCCCTGGTGACTGCTCGTCAACTGTGACTTAGCATTTCAAATTCCATCATCTGGGAGTTTAATACCAATTCCACTGACTAAACAAAATATGAAGAGGACTAATAGAAAAAAGGAAAAAGCTGCTGTTTTGACCGGATCTTCCTATAAGAATGAACTTGAAAACGCCCTTAAAAATAAAGAAGAGAGTAAGAAATAAAAATAAAAAATATATTATTATTATTATTATTATTATTAGCACCGCGTCTTACTACCCGTTCGGGTTTTACGCACTTACGCTAATGTGAAATGGTAGGGTGATTGTGAGATGAAATGGAGGACCTACAGTTTAACGTGGAATCCGAACCACGGTGGAGGCCTGGCATTCCTCACATTCACAAGTTGTGATTAATACACGTCTTGTCAGAGGTGAAGGAAGGGTTTGGTAATCAGATAAATCTGTGCCGTAAAAAATATAAAGAAAAGAAAAAGGCCAAAGAAGAAACAATTAGGACAACATTATTTGACACCAAAACTAACGAAAAAAGTGCGGAAAAAAACCCAAAAAATGTCAAGAAAGCTCCAAGAAAAATGTAAAAGGGAAAAAGAACATTACCGAGGACGGTGAGACTGATGAAAATGAATAAGATGCTGCATGTCTTTACTGTGGAGGTTTTTATTCAACGTCAGATGAAGGCTGGGTGTCGTGCCAGAGTTGTCTAAATGGGCCTACAAATATAGTATTGGTATTGACAATGAATATGACGAAGCAGTCTTAGTATGTGAACATTGTAAATCATTTCTAGTCTTTAAAATAAATTTTTGCTGCATTCTGTATTCATTTTTTCGTTTAAACTAAACTTTGTCCCATTTTGCCCCATACATGTATGGGGCAGAACTGGACAAATGACATCGATTTTTTTTAAATTAAAAAAAAGAACCATTATTTATATTTTTTTCATTTTTTGTATTACATGCTGTTCTATACATAATAAACTTTTCATTGATACCAAAACTGAGTCTTCACTCACCCTAATTAATAATGTATGATTAATTTTTAAGATCGTATCCCGTTCCACCCCGAGTTCCCCCTAAACGTTTCCAATTACGGAAGGTTGGAGTTCAAATCTCTACCAGGGGTCCTGATATTGATTTATCCTTAAATGCTTTTTCACTCAGCAAATTCTTCTTCATTTCCCTCAACTCTATTTTTCTCATTCCACCTTATTAAGGGAGTTAAATACGGATACACAATATAACAAATAAGTGCCAAAGTATTGATGCATAAATAAACAAGAAGAAATAAATTACCTTCCATCTTGTCAAGTGCAAAACAGTCGTTCTAAATTTGAATAAAACTTGTGGAAACTAAACCAAGCCGTGAAGGAAGGAAAAAAAAGGATCATAAAAGTCACGTCAAAATCTGAGTTAATTTGTCAATCCGACTTAATATAGTTATCAAAACATTTTTATGATTGTGATATATGATGAGATACTCTACCTACCACTAGAGGTACATGCATCACAGTTTGGGAAACACTGTTACAGCAGAATAAATATTTAGTTATTGCTTGTAAAAAAAAATAGGATTCAAAATTGCATGTAAGGAATAAAAAAGTTAATCATTTCAATCGTGTCATAAATAAAAGGAACTTTGTTTGAGCCCTATCAATCTTTGTGTTGATCCGCCTTAAACCACAAGTAATAACAACACCAACGACAATAATAATAATAATAATAATAATAATAATAATAATAATAATAATGCTATGCCGTGATGAATGATGTTCATCTGATAAGTCCTCCCATTTGTGTTGGTTGTTTAGATCTAGGTTAAGTTAGTTTTTAAACATTTTTTAAGTTAAAAAAAGTGAAGTGTGTAGAAGTTAAATAGCATCCCGGGTTTGATTCCTGGCATGGCCGAAAAATTTATCATTGGTGAAATGTGGGTTTCCCCTTTCACAGTGATGAATTAATGGCTGGGGGCTGGGTGTTGTGTCTGTTCTAGATTTAAGCTAGTCTATACGTCGTGTTCTGATATAATCAGTAGGTTTATAAAGTGCACGTTGAATACCTCAAATAAATGAAAAAAAAAATGAAAATATAGAAGCCAAAATTCAGTAGTAGCAAGTATAACTAAGATTTGGTTTTATAAATATTAAATCATAATTTTATAACGCCTTGTTTCTGGGCTTTTTTAAAAGAAAAGTATGTTTGTCGTTTTTAGAATAACTATTTACACATAACTAGCGAAAACGAAACGTTTCTGGGATTTAAGTTTTTTTATGAAGTGAGCTTATTTGCTTGAAGAATGTATTTTAGTTTTTAATCCGTTTATTTATTTATTGACACCACGTCTCACTACGCCTTAGGGTATTTTTTTTCAACGAGTCTTATTATTATACCTAAAATAAATAAAATAATTAAATAGTGGTGGTCCAGATAATGCCGACTTGTTTTGTATGGTTACTATTATTGATACGTGTCTTAATGTAAGTCGGGGTTGATTGATGTCTTAGCTCAGTCATTACCAGAAATTAATCTTGGATCAACTCCCAGCTCTACCGATTTCTCAGTGATGAATTAGCGACCGAGGCAACTGTATTAGAGTTAGGCTAGTTTATATGTCCTCTTTTGATAACAATGGCACACATAGAGGGGGAAATAGTAGTGGGATAATTTGTCCCCTTCCCTTCAAATACTACAAATATTTGAAATAAAATATTAAAACATATTTAATAAAACTATAATACAGATCAGTGAAGATGTATCGAATCTACAGGCTATATTTTAAGACCATATTTATGACTTGGTATTCAAAAGGCCTCCAATAAACTCAATTAAAATGGCCATAAAAATTCCCAAAAAACTTGCTGAAATAAGTTGATTTAGAAAATTGTACATAAAAGTCTCCTAAATAAGTTAGTCAGTTTGTAAGTTGCGTGTGCCAGTTGGTTCAGAAAGTGCCCACTACATTCCTATTAATAAAATCAAAGTGTTGTGTTTGGCCCCCGTAATGTTACTTCCACTTTTTTCATGGAACGTGTAAAGTCCAATTTTCAACTACGTAACCCATTTCATATAAATAAAAGAAAAACGATGTTTAGGTGGGCAGTAATGGGGGGAAAAGGGCGTCTAAGCAAGTTGTGAGAAGCGAATATTTTTTATATGAGAAAATACAGATAAGAAATCACTTAAAAATCTACATTTGTTTCGTGGGCCCCAGGTTGGAAACATCTACTTAGTTTAGTTAATTTACAGGGTGTATTTTAATTGCTGTCAAATATTGTAGGGGCGTATTCCCATCCACTAAACACCAAGAAAAGTTCAAATAAACATGGATCTAGAAATTCTTAGTTTCTCTGAGGTAAGTGGAATTTTACTGATCAATCAAAAACCAAGCTAAGAGAAGAAGTAATGCAACTAGACAAGACAAATTTTAACAGAAACAAACAAAAACATACGACAGAACATTTTGTAACAAAAATAGTCCTGCTACGATGTATCCTCTGAGCCTACGTTCTATGCTTTGTCGAAGTGCGCTGTTGAATACACCTGAGGTGTTAACGTATTTACTCACAGCCTCTTTACGATACGCTCTCTTAAAATCTCAACATGAGGCACAGGAGTTACGTAAACAATTGACGTACATGTCATCAGAGATTTAAAAAAATATTGGGTTCAAACGGATTCAACGGATTCCCTACGACCAACCAATCTTTGAGGAAAACCAAATTCTAAAACTAGACGTTTTTACACCCATGTTTGTACACACTTTTCTTAGTGTTTGGTCAATCGGAGTTCTTCCCTAGAATATTTGACACTAATTTAAATACACTCTGTATAAGCGTAAAACCCGAACGGATAGTGAAACACGCTGACAAAAAAAAGTGGAATTTTTGTTGTTATTTTATAGGTATTGATAATATCTGTCAAAAGTGACAGCTGGCAATCACAACTTGACGTGTTAATACGTGAAAGTAGATCTAGTAACATTTTTGTGTTTATGCCTATGAATATTGTTCACCGTTATAAAAGAGAGCACAGCAGCCGAATTGTCGCACCTGAGGTTACCCGCACGCACTCGCTCGCTACATATTATTAACTCGCCGCGCGGCTGTTTTGTTTGTCCCCGCGAACCTCCACAACACACCATGGAGTGGAGTGGCCGCCACTGACGCGTCTTAGCAGATCTGAAAATTGCAGTTAATGGCTCCGTCCTAAGTAGCACATCCTGGAGTCGGCAATCCACCTCGTTCAAACACCCCCCCACAGCTCTGTGTGACCGTGAAGATGCTGGTGGGACATGGTCAACTTGAGGGAGCCCCCTCCCCCCCCACCCACCCACCTCCTCCCGCACAGCACCGGGTGAGGAGGGGGGGTCACTCGAATGGGAGGGGAATAACCAAGCACCTATTTCGCAACCTCGAGATTAAATAATGATTCAGAGGACATTAATAGGTTAGAAATAATAGTATGTATTTGATAAAAATACAATGGTAATTTTTACTTTATCACATTATTAGAGAAAGTATTTTAAGGTGGAAGTGTAGGGAACGCGAGTTAAGGGCAGTGTATTTGCACTTTTTATAGTAAAACTTTTTTTGGCTAAAATAAATACAATATTGCTCCAGTAGAAATATAAAGTTTCAATTTTCTTCACATGATGATATCAACAGTTATTGAATATCTGTTGTAGAATGGTCCAAACTCAAAGGCGTCATTCTCACAATAGAATGGACTGCCTATGATGGGGATATCGGGGTTTGAATCTCAGTCGGGTCCTAAATAGCCTTACACTCTTCCTCAACTCAAATTTGGGTACATTTCCTCTAAATTAAATATTCCTCGCCCTTAAAACACTAGCGTAATTAGTTAATATGCGTATGCATATGCATATGAGGGGTCATTCATAAACCACGTAACGCTTTTGAGGTGAAAGGGCAGCTCTACTGTTTACTTATGGCTACATGGGGGGAGGCTAGGTACTCACAGTGTTACGTAAACACAGATCAGATACGTACTTAAGTTTTAATGTTGTAGAAAGAAAATTATTGTTAATTTTTTCACCGATGATAAACAAACTTTTAGATAACTTTCGGAAATGTGTGGTGTTTAAAATGCAAGCTAAGCACTTAATCTTTTTTTAATAGTAATATATTCAGAACTGTAAGTTGCAAGAACGAAAATAATTTCAAAAAGGCTGTTAATTTTCTTAATACTGTATGTAGAGTATCCATAAATAAAAATAATAAAATGTTGTTATGAAGTTCTTTGAAATAATTTTATATCCAGGATTTAAAATGTATCTTGGGCAGTATTTTAACCCGAGTCCCTCTTTTAGTGTCACAAAAGCTTACTTATGAAATAATGACATTCACTCTTGATGTAAAAAGTTACGTAACACAGGTTGGTGGAGTCAGAATAAATATAAACTTGGTGTTACATGGGGAGATGGGGGGAAATGTGTCAGAAAAAAGAGCCACGTGGCTTATAGATGACCCAAAATCCTAATGGTTAGTGAGACGCGGCGACAAAAAATAATAATACAAAGAGTTGGAAGAGCTACACGTTGGTTAGGGCATAGCCCTGAAAGGGGTACACGACTGGCCAAAGATTTAGAAACATTACCATAAGAGATACCAAGGTATGAGGGTATTTTACTTCGAACAAGAAGCACCATTACATTACCATTATATTACTATCCATAAAAACCATGAACCGACATTATTAAAACTCACCGCAACTTTTGACCAATGGAGTCCACTATTTTTGATGGAATGCGAATTTAAAACACTTGATTTTTCTTCATAAGTAATTATATTATGATAATTCTTGGTCACAATTTGTTATTACTTATCATCGGATTGCTAACATATCTCGGGTTAATCCTGTGCTTTGATACATTGATCGTTTTAAGAACCACTCAAAGCGAATAAGTAGGATTTATTGCCTACGGTTATTGAACTTGGTTCTCAAATGAGCAAAGAGAAAGCCGTTATGATACAGCGAGCAGCCTGTGGAATAATATGAGTGATTACGTCAGACACAAACACACCGGAGGGACTGTGACAACAGTTCTTTGATTTGCAGGGTAAACTCATCTACACAATCCGTTAACCTAGTAATCCTTAGGATTTTGTATTTTGAGCAAACACTCCTTGTCCTTAAGGTGGGAGTGGGGAGGGATGTGAGAATAGGCCAGTGTTTTTGCGGGTTTCTTATATTATTTATTTTTCCAAAATAAATAAAATATTGCTCCAGTAGAAACATAGAATTTAATTCTCTTCACATGTTGATATCAACAGTTGTTGAATATTTGTCATGAACATAGCGGCACTAGATGACAAACTTTTTAAATGAGTTACAGACAAATATTCAAGAACTGTTGATAGCCCGCTTCGGTGACTGTGTGGTCTAACGCGCTACTCTCGCAGTAGACTAGACAGCTTATGACGAGGCATTCGAGGTTCGAATCTTGGTCGGGTATAGTGAGAGGCGAGTTTCCAAAAGGTTTTCCACTCTTCCTCTACGCAAATGTGGGTACACTTCATATAAATATAACCTTCCAAAACTCTAAAACCATTATTGAAATTAGTAAATAAATGTACAACCCTAACATGTATTATTATTATTATTATTACTACTATTACTATCCCCCCGTCTTACTACCCGTTCGGTTTGTACGCACTTACGTTAAGGGGTCGTCCATAAACCACGTAACGCTTTTTTTCCACCTTTTTAGCCCCCCGTGTAACACCATGTAGACATTTAGCCTCCCCCCTATCCCCCCCGTGTTACTTAACTTTTCTCACCAAGAATGAATGTCATTATTTCATAGGAAAGATTTGTGATACTAAAGGAGGGATTCAGAATTAATACTTCTTAAAATCAATTTTAAATCCTGAACATAAATGATTTCAGAGAGTATTATTATTTATGGATAGTTATATATACAAACAGATAAGACAGACAAGTACAGACATAAATACGTTGAGTTCAAATTCCTCAGGTTCATGAGGAAAAACCTTTGCTATATTTATGTTATGGATGTCAGGTTTGTGATCTGAGCAAGATCCAGACGGCACTACTATGTGCTGACTAGGATGGCCCTTTTCTATAATAGCACTCGCTAGATGATGTTGAAGTGTCCACATCAGATGCTTGACGACGGGGGAAGACATCTTTTTTAATATTGTGCACTTTTTATGATAGTCATATTATCATCATATAGAGAGCTGTTTAAAGAATTCTAAGTATACAACTTTTCTAAATTATTATTGGATTACTCTACAACTTTACTTTAATAAACTTATCAATACCTAGACTCATGTTTTTTGTTTCAACATCAATCCTGGATCCTGACATCACTCTTGAAAATGA
>CABFWB010000312.1:61641-133020 GCA_902151455.1 Timema bartmani
TGTAAAAATAATTAGGGGGAACCACCCTCAGTACACCCCGCCGGTATTTGAACCCCGATCTCACTGTCATCGGCAGTCCAGTCTATTGCAAGAGTGACGCCTTAGACCATTCGACCAACGTAGAGGGTTGTTTTATATTAAAAAATCACTCTGCTCACATAAAAATTAATTTTCACTACATCGGCATCCAAATCTAAGTCTTTCGAAGAGAAAAGAGGCTAGGCTAGGTTAGGTTAGGTTAGTGGTTAGGAGTTGAATGGATTAGAGGTTCTTCCACGATTTGTGTGGACCGGCTGACAGGTATACTTTATTCCGCAATTCTAGTGGGCCCTAATTGAATGTCTGCTGACAGATATACCTTATTCCGCAATTCTAGTGGGCCCTAATTGAATGTTTGCTGACAGGTATACCTTATTCCGCAATTCTAGTGGGCCCTAATTGAATGTCTGCTGACAGGTATACCTTATTCCGCAATTCGATTGCGCCCGGTGGTAGGCTATCAGCATTTAAATGTTGTATTATAAAGCAATATTATTATTAGCACCGCGTCTTACTACCCGTTCGGGCTATACGCATATAAAGCAATAAACCTATACATCATTGGTCAATCGGTTTATTTTTTTATAAGAAATTAATAATTAATAAAATATTTTTCTACTTTTTAACAAAGACATAGGTTATTACTTTTATCATAATTTCAAAGGAAACAATTCGTCCCGGATTTAACGAGACAGTCCCATACATTGCCCCATAACAATAAATGTCCCGGAAATCCCCCAGGATCTTAAAACCATCCCTTTTTCAAAAGATACTATTTTAAAATAATGTTTAACTGTCACGCGACAATGGTTATAACAAAATGCAAATTTTGTTATATTGTGTAATATTTAAAAAATTAGATTCAATTTAATTATATGTCTTATAATTAAATTGGTAAAAGTAGCTAAAACTGTATAGGCCTATTATATTTAGCCGTTTATTAATTTTTGAGCGCCTGAAATAAATAAAAACAACCGTTTTAAACTTTATACGCTGTAAAATCGTATACACTTAGTGTGATTATTTGTTTATGGATATAAATTAAATTAATGAAAATGAAAACTTGTTAAACGTATACGTCTGATGATACTTTTTTTTTTGCCAGGAGTGGCATGAGTAGGAAATAATCAGCCCGATAATATATCTCAATATTATATCGTACGATTGTAAAGATGGTGAAATTATAGTACACGGTATCCGGATCGTATAGTTGGCAACGCTGCACCCCGTGTCGTCATAGCTCCGGGTAAGTCCCATTCGCCTGCAGCTAAATCCACAGAATAACGCCATCAAGTAGAGACTATTCAGCGTAGGAGTGATGGTAACTGACATCTAGCAGAAACTACCAGATATATTCTGATGTAACCATTCGCCAAACCATATGATCTCCATTGCAATGTGTTGTGCTGAGCTGATGTCACGTTTGCCAATCTAAACGTTCACGACAGACAATTTATTTTTAATGTATTTTTATTTTAAACACTTTTACATTAGTTAAATACAAACGTATAAAAATGATCGTTTGGATGTTTTTTTGAAGCGGCGTCTGAAGTGCATTTTAAAATGCTTTACAAACGAGGACTTCGAAAAGGTTCCCTTCTCTTCATACATTTATATCGTGAACAAGAAGAAATAAGCACTGTTTATGACGTCATAAAAAGCGTATTTAGCTGTGTTCATGTGCATGTGATTATAAAATATATACGTTTTATTTTGTATGGCTCTTTCTCAAAGTTATAAAAACATTGATCTATTTTATAATTTATTGTGGCCGCATATTAAAAGATAAAAGTGTGAATGTAGACCTAATACTTTTTAATGTAGGCCTATTATTTAATGCACTATAATATCTCTTGTTACCAAAAACACGAATTAGAAAACATAATAGTTTTATTATTAATAATAATATTTATTTAAATATGAACAAATAAAATTAAAATCCTCGGATTTAAGGTCGTATAGCATCTTGTAGCAAAGATTGTTGTTAATGACATTATATTGGAGCAGATTCCTAGTTTTAACTAAGTTATTTGGAATATCACGGCCAAGGGATCAAGAAATAAAACTCACGAAATTCCTACAGCTACTGGGCAAAATGAAATGCACATCACTAAAAAGCGTAAGAAAATAAAATTTAATAAAAATTTATAAAACCATGACAGTTCCAATATTATTATTATATGGCTCGTAAAACTAAGCAACCACGCTAACGAATAAATAAAACTAACAAGGTGAGGATTTAGGGGACGTGAGAAAGGGCCAGTGCTTTGGCAGTTTTCATAACAAAACTTTTTTTTTTTGCCAAAATTAATAAAATATTGCCCCAGTAGAAATTGAATATCTGTCATGAACATAGCGACATTAGATGAAAAACTTTTTAAATTAAGAGAAAAAGTTGTCATTAAATTCCAGGACACCCTTGACAGATATTCAATAACGTTTTAAGTCACCATGTGAAGAAAATTAAACTCTCATGTTTGTACTGAAGCAATATTTGATTTATTTCGACCAAAAATTTTTTTTATATAAATACTGCAAAAATACATTTTCTTGCCTTCCCTACATCACCACCTTAATACCAATAGCAGGATATAATCATATAGTTAATCATATTATAAAAAATTAGGGATATTTGGTCAGAGATAAGAGTACAATGTTTACTTGAAACAACATACAGAAGCCAATGGAATATTTTTATAAGTTTTAGCACCGCGTCTTACTATTTGTTCGGGCTATACGCTTATGTAATAATAACGCTAATGGTTTTATGGATTATGAAGGTTATATTTAAAGGAAGAGAAAGTGAAAAATCACTTTGGAAAACCACCCTTAGTATGCCCACTGAGATTCGAACCTTGATCTCCCCGAATTCGGCAGTCTGGTCTACTGCGAGAGTAGTATGTTAGAGGGTAGACTACGTGGCCACCAAAACTGGCCATAATCATCTATTAATAATGGAACCGAACCACATTCCATTGCAAATACAGATATATAAACCTCAAGGGTAAAGGCCTAATTCTAGAAGTATATGATGATGATGATTATATTCTTTCTTTTAATTGGTTACGAAAAACCAATTTAATAGAAATCCTTAGAAAACTATTATTTGAACCGTTTATCAACACTTTTGATTGATAATGTAGTATTACTAAGAAAATAATAATCATTTCTACATTTGCGACTTTCAACCAATGTTTGTAATGAAGAGCCTTCTGCCAGCTGTCAGTTACCACCACTCCTGCGCTGGACAGGTGCTAGCTAGGTGTCGTCGCGACCTCGAGTACTGCCGTGACCTTCACGCTAACCCCCTTCCCCGCTTGTTTATTCGGTGTCAGGTGGGGATGACATTAGACACAGGAACTCTCTTATCGTAGTCACAGATTGACTTACTTCGACAAGCTTTGTTGACTGATGGGAGAATGCACCTCAATCGCCATGTTTGAGGGAGAACAATGAAGGATGGTTTAATTGAAACCTTGGCGTATGACTGATTACCACTGAAATACTACAAAATTAAGCTCATTTCTTATGAACACATTAGAATTCTCAAACACATATTTTACATTATGAGGCTCTTCTTAGAAACACATTAGATTGTCTTCTCAAATACACCCGCATTTTTTACATTAAGATGTTATTTCTTAGAACCAAAGATTGTCTTCTCAAATACACCCACATTTGTTTACATAAAGTGTTATTCCTTAGAACCATATATTGCCTTCTCAAATATACCCGCATTTGTTTATATTATGACATTATTTTTCAAGAACTACGTTTAATTGATTATCTCTATAGTTTTACAAAGCAAAGAAAAATGATTTATACATTGGTTGGCATTAGTGAATTCCAATCGATGTTTCCAATGAAAAGTACTTATGTAGGTAGTGTTCAAATATTATTAAAATACATATCTTGTGGATGGAGATAGGAGTTAAAAAAAACCTATAGATTTAGAACAATATATTCCGGATTTTAAAATGTACTATAATTTTAGAAATACATGCTTTTTTAATAATATCAACACTATACAACAAGTTACTAACTACATTCTCAAAAATAGTAGTACATGATATCGTTTTACAAGTTTTTAGTCAGAGTAAGTTGAGAAACGCTTGTATAAGACATCACTCTCGCAATTCAATGAACTTCCAATGACGAGGAAATCGGAGTTCGAATCCCACTTAGAGGCACTGAGAGATTATTACTAAATGGCTTTCCTCTCTTTCTACACGTTAATGCGGGTACACTTATTGTAAATTCAGTCTCCTAATTCCTAACACATCGTAATTAGTACATTTTTATGCATGTGACCCGGACAGGTGGTGAAACGCGGTGCTAGAAATAAAAATACATTTTCTTTTATATAGTAAAAATAATTTTAAAAACTTAAAGATATATTATTTCTAACTATTTAAATTTAATAATTGTAATACTAAATGTGTGTGGCTTTCTAGGGGCCCTTTCAAGCGCGGTGTCAAAGGACATAAACCCCTTACCCCCACTTCCTTGATGATTATTATCATTATTATTATTATTAGCACCGCGTCTTACTACCCGTTCGGGTTGTACGCACTTATGCTAATGTGTAATGGTAGAGTGATTGTGAGATTAAATGGAGGAGCTACAGTTTAGCGTGGGATCCGAGCCACGGTGGAGGCCTAGCATTCCTCACATTCACAAGTTGTGACTAATACACGTCAGAAGTGAAGGAAGGGTTTGGTAATCAGATAAATCTGTGCCGGGACCAAGGGTTGAACCCCGGACCCCCAGCACAGAGGTCCGACACCTTACCCCTAGACCACCAGGTCACCCCTTCCTTTATCTTGACTTGGTTGCAACCTTATATTGTTGGTTGAACTTAATTCTATTAACACTCTTGAGTGTAAGTTAGCGGTGTATCCTAGCGTAATTCTAGTACAAACACAACCACCAAAACTCATGTCGTTAATGCACAGTTTAGTGACAAGGTAATACACCCAATTTCACCCTTAAAAAGCCCATGTCACCCCACCCCACCGGATAACACCTGAATAAGGTAGATAATATAGCTTAAACAGACGTCGCGTCGTGGTTAGGTTTTATGTATTTTACTTTATAAAATGCGTATAAACTGAATAAATAGTAAAACGCGGTGCAAAATAATTGATATCAATGAAACCATTTCACTAGATTTTAAAAAATAAGACAACATTGAAAAGGTTTTATTTAAAAATTTAAAAACTATTTCACTTATCCTGGTTTTCGTTGTAGCCAAGTGAAGAATGAAGGAAAACCGTGCTTCAATATAAATCCTGGTTAAAACCTGAGCTTGCATCTAATACCACGGTTAATTGGCTGGAAAATGGGGTCTTAAAAATGTGTATACCAGCTAAGAATCAAACCGTGGACTCTTAAAGCATTGGGCAGACCTCCAAAGCGTAGAAATGGTGGGTTGAGGCATGGGGTTGTCCACCTCGCCTCTGAAATTTGATCGACTCCCCTCTATGGGGGTTCATATATACGTATAAAAACTTTTATTGGTTAAAGGTAGAATATACTTTTCTAGTGGACTCCTTCCTCCCTAGAAAAATTAGCTTTCTATGTCCTTGGCAGACGTAATACCAAAAGGGAGGCTTGTGTTGTTTGTTTGTGGAAAGTGTCAGACGGAATCGTTAACTTAGAAAGAGGGTAACAGATTGTAAAACGTCGTGAGGATGGGGAAAAAAAGGACGTAGAATGGTCCGAGGACTCGGCTAAATCAACGGTCGTCTTCTGATAAGGTCCCCTCTGGCTTTGCAGTATCACCGCGTGAGGTCAGGACCAGTTTGTTCCGGAAATCTTGGGCAAGCGGTGTTGGCGGTCTGCCTATCCCTTTCCTCGACGGCCTTGGTTCCTCGATGTAGTCGTCACAAGGACCTTGCTGGATCACTTCCAGACCTGCGCACACGGATTATCGTCAGCAGGGATCAGGGTCATACCTAAAAGGGATGTTTGAGGGAAACTCAACTCCACCTTTCCTCTTCTCAAAAATATTAAACATAAAAATACCAAGGTTAGTAACTAATTAGTCATAAAATTAAACCCCTTTAAAACCTCAATCACGTTTAAAGAATAATTTAAATTAAAGGGTACAAGGAAAAAAAGTGATAAAGTCACAATACACACTTTTTCATGACCACTTTTATATCTCAAACCACATATATCACACTCTCAGCAAATACTTTTTCTATTAATTAATTTAAATATGACAGAGACTTCTTTTAACCATAATCTATAATTTGTTAGAAAGGTTTCATGTTTGTCTAACAGATGGCAGAACATACTCAATTTGAGTTAAAATTAGCCTTTCCCCCTTTTTCCCTTGTACCCTTCAATTGCTGCAGTTGGATATTTGTTTGTTAGATAATCTCCTGTTACGGTATCTTACCCTGTGCAATCGCAGGTAGTAATCCTTCTCCCGTGTACAACCCCTGACAAAAAAAACTTGCGCCCTGGCAAAGTAACTACAACCTGTCTTGGTGGCGTAGTTAGCTAACGCGCTAGTTTCATGTTGAGCTAGACTGCCTAGGACGTGGAGATCGAGGTTCGAATCTCACTCCAGTGAACTGGGGGGTGGTTTTTTCCTAAATGGTGTTCCACACTCCCTCCACGCAGATGCGTGTTCACTTCATCTATATTTAACCTTCTCAATTCCCAGGCCATTAGCGTAATTAGTACTTAAGCGTATAATCCGAACGGTTAGTGCTAAGTATTATTATTATTATTAACAATAACAAGCGTTTACAACTACGAATAAAACATTAAGAATTCTCACACCGGTGGACACGTGGCCAAACGCATCATTCTCATATTTTCTGGTTCACCGGTGACAGGGAAGACGAGGCAAGAATCCCAAATGGATATGCTGAAGTACGTAACTTATCCTAAAATGTTACCACTATACCTCTACTCAAAGGTGGGATCACTACCTCTAAATCCTACCTTTTTCATTACTACCCCATAAGTGTAAATATGCTAACAGTCCAAACGAGTAGTAAGACATTAAAGCAATGTTTTGTAAAAACTAGTAATTATATGAATTCATTATACTAAGTCAGTAGACTACTAACTGCGCTTTTTCCTGCAGTTGTACTGCTTTAGTTGACAGGGGCTGCCAAAGGTCAACGGTGGGGTGACTGGATCCCCGGCACAGAGTGGCTCGCTGACACCAGGACAGCCATCACCACAGTCTTCGGGGCTGAATGCCATCATGGTGGAGTTCCTGTTCTTCAGGGCGGCTGTCACTGAGAACAATAACACTAGCATGTACACTCTGACTGACATCTTGGTGGAGTTCCTGTTCTTCAGGGCGGCTGTCACAGAACAATAACACTAGCATGTACACTGGCGACTGACATCTTGGTGGAGTTCCTGTTCTTCAGGGAGGCTGTCACAGAACAATAACACTAGCATGTACACTGGTGACTGACATCTTGGTGGAGTTCCTGTTCTTCAGGGCGGCTGTCACAGAACAATAACACTAGCATGTACACTGGTGACTGACATCTTGGTGGAGTTCCTGTTCTTCAGGGAGGCTGTCACAGAACAATAACACTAGCATGTAAACTGGTGACTGACATCTTGGTGGAGTTCCTTTCTTCAGGGCGGCTGTCACAGAGAACAATAACACTAGCATATACACTGGTGACTGACATCTTGATGGAGTTTCTGTTCTTCAGGGTGGCTGTCACAGAACAATAACACTAGCATGTAAACTAGTGACTGACATCTTGGTGAAGTTCCTGTTCTTCAAGGCGGCTGTCACTGAGAACAATAACACTAGCATGTAAACTGGTGACTGAAATCTTGGTGGAGTTTCTGTTCTTCAGGGAGGCTGTCACAGAACAATAACACTAGCATGTACACTGGTGACTGACATCTTGGTGGAGTTCCTGTTCATTCAGGGAGGCTGTCACAGAACAATAACACTAGCATGTACACTGGTGACTAACATCTTGGTGGAGTTCCTGTTCTTCATGGAGGCTGTCACAGAACAATAACACTAGCATATACACTGGTGACTGACATCTTGATGGAGTTTCTGTTCTTCATGGAGGCTGTCACAGAACAATAACACTAGCATGTACACTGGTGACTGACATCTTGGTGGAGTTTCTGTTCTTCAGGGTGGCTGTCACAGAACAATAACACTAGCATGTACACTGGTGACTGACATCTTGGTGGAGTTCCTGTTCTTCAGGGAGGCTGTCACAGAACAATAACACTAGCATGTACACTGGTGACTGACATCTTGATGTAGTTCTTCTTAGCAAGGATGACTGCAAAAAATTTGTTTGTATTTTCTAAAAAGTCCCTCCTATTAAATATGGACTGTACCTTTGAGAAAAAAACGGAGTGAATATCTTCCAGAAATCAATTATTCATCGAATTCCTTTCCTCATAAAACTAAGTACCTATTTAATAACAAACAAAAACTGATCACTTTATTCTTAATTATCATTTTTTGCATCTCTTCTTTCAACACGTTCGGATCATAAGCATAAGTACTACGCTAGTGTGGTAGGGATGAGAAAGGTTTAAGTTTGGAGGAAGTGTAACCACAAATGAGTGGAAGAAAGACCATCCATCCTCAGTACACATTGTTAGGATTCAAACCTCGAGCTTTCCGTCATCGATTGTCTAGTCTATTGTAAAAGTGACACCTTAAAACTAGACCTTACTTTACCTTTCCAATTAGTTATGGTCTTTATATAATTCTGCAACGTTTTCCAAAACCAAGTTTTTTTTGTTTGTAATTTTAACACCGAGCTTATAAACAAACTATAGGAATGAGAGAGGTAGTTTTAGAAAAAGTGATCCCGCATTAGGGTGGAGATATAATGGAAAAATCACGGTGATGACCTAAATGTGAAAAATTACCATTCAAGGTACCATACCAAGATTCGAAGCCCCGACTTCTCAGTCAACAGCAAGCGAGTGAAATAAGAGTTTATAGCTTTGAGACTGCTCTACCATCGCTGCAGGTAAATTCAAAGTTAAGGTGTGAACTGTTTTTTACGGGAGAGTAGTTTACATTGTAAAAACAACTTTTTCCCTTCCTGATCCATATCTTTACGGCAGTGTAGCGAGAAGAATTCAGTTACGCGCCCATTCTCGCGTTTATTTCGAAAGTTGATCTAAACTTTATTCAAGAAAGAAGCTAAATGCCAATAGGGTACATTATAATGTTTTACCAATTCATAATTTCAGTTTTGACATAGGTTTTAAACTAGTTAAATAGTAAATAAATCTTTTAGTCACATTTTTAAAACTCGCATCGGTGGTAGAATGGTCTAGGGCGTAACTCTCGCAATAAACTTGACTGCTGATGACGGGGAAAATGAGGTTCGAACCGAGTTTGTTTATATTGAGGGTGGATTTTCCTAAATAGTCTTCCACTCTCTCTCTCTCCACGAAAATGCAGGAACGCTTCCTATAAAAGCAGTCTTTCTCCTCCCTAGCACATTAGCGTATAGCCCGAAAGGTTAGAAAGTTAAGACACTGTTCTTAAAAAAAAAGGAAAAAATGTATTTTAAAGCTTCTTTCGAAGTTTAAAAAAAAAAAAGGTAGGTCTTGTATTGTCATACATCAAGTAGCCATTATATTTAGCTACACGTTAAATAATATGGTATCAAAAAAATAGCTTAGGTAATTGCATGATTTATACTAATTTAGAAAATCTTCTAATATTAACCACTATCTATTAGGGCCTATGTACCTCAAAATTTTACTCCCCATTGATGACATCACAGTACACTTGGGACTTGAACCTCGATCTCTCCATTACCTGATAACCAGACGCTGACCGCCTTTTCCCATAGTTGCTGATAATAAACCAGCTTCTGCCTATTAATTAACAAGAGTACAAACAACCCGATATGTGTTTAACCTACATGAACATATCGTTTAACTTTAAGATACCCACATGAAACTTAAGTATGTTGCCGAATATAGACTTGTTCTTGAATAATAACGTTGTAAAGTGATCTAAAAGTCTATGAGCGGTAAGTTAAGCCATACGAGAAGAGTTTGTGAGCTTTAACACCCAACACCAGAAGGTTCTTGTCAATATGTATTGCACACGTGACACATTATCACGTCACATCATGAAGTACAATTATTTTTAAACATGGGTGTGTATTAAACTGGGATGGTGCAGGAGGCTACATAACGATGAGTCACATACCTTGTACCCATCACAAGACATTGTTAGGATAATCAAAACTCACAGGTTACGGTGGGCAGGACATGCAGCGCGGATGGAAAAGTCTAAAACTTTGTACAGGGTATTGACTGATAAATCCAACGGGAAGAGAGCATTGGGAAGACCCAGACACAGATGGGAGGATAACATTAGAATGGACCTGAAAGAGATAGGGTGTAAAGAGGTAGACTGGATAGAAATAGTTCCAGATAGAGATAAAGTGTAATGAGGTGGACTGGATAGAACTGGCTCAAGATAGTGATAGGGTGTAAAGAGGTGGACTGGATAGAACTGGCTCAAGATAGAGATAGGGTGTAAAGAGGTGGACTGGAGAGAACTGGCTCAAGATAGAGATAGGGTGTAAAGAGGTGGACTGGATAGAACTAGCTCAAGATAGAGATAGGGTGTAAAGAGGTGGACTGGATAGAACTAGCTCAAGATAGAGATAGGGTGTAAAGAGGTGGACTGGATAGAACTAGCTCAAGATAGAGATAGGGTGTAATGAGGTGGACTGGATAGAACTAGCTCAAGATAGAGATAGGGTGTAAAGAGGTGGACTGGATAGAACTGGCTCAAGATAGGGATAGGGTGTAAAGAGGTGGACTGGATAGAACTAGCTCAAGATAGGGATAGGGTGTAATGAGGTGAACTTGATAGAACTAACCAAAGATAGGGATATGTGGCGTACTTTTGAAAGTGAGGAAATGAGATTTCGAGTTCCTAATGCCATAGAATAATTAAGGAAGGGAAATTGAGGTGGGATGGAAGGGAAACAATCTAGGCCCATATTTTACAGTGTTTAGGCTACAGCAACAAATATTTTTGGCCGAACTAAATCAAATATTACTTTAGTAGACACGTTTAGTTTATTTTTTTACGCATAGTAGTAATATCAACAATTTTTTATACTTGTAATTTGAATAAGTAACCGTTCCCGTAGTGCAGTGCTCAGTGCACCTGGCTACGAGACTAGAGGTCCCGGGTTCGATTCTGGTTCCACACCTCATCTCACCGGGACACGGAAAGAGCCTCCACGGAAAGTAGCCCACGTATGATAAGTACATTCGGGTATCCCTTGAGAAACTGTACAAAGGTACAGGCTAAACTTTTCACTACTGGGCTACGAATGATGTAGCCCAGACGTGCATTATTATTATTACTATTATTATTATTATTATTATTATTATTATTATTATTATTATTATTATTATTAATTTTTTTCATATTGTTACTATTTTTTAAATATGTATGCTTTATTACTCTTTAGTTATTTGTTATTATAGATATTTTTATTCTTATCATTATTATCTACTATTTTTTCGTAACAATTCATAAGTATATAGAATTATTTAGCTATTATTGTTTATCTTATTTTCTCGTGTAAATATATGTATTTGTAAAGTACTTGTGTACTTTTCAGTGCTGGCTTGTTATAGGTCTTATGACTGTTGGCCAGCATTATAATAAAGGAAATTGAAAGTATTATTATTATTATTGGTAGTAGTGGTAGTAGTAGTAGTAGTAGTAGTAGTAGTAGTAGTAGTAGTATAATTGATATTTGAACAGAAACATCTTAAACAAAAAAAATGTCTTAGTGGATTAAATAGTCACGCTATTAAAGATATTAAATACAGTTATACTAAATATCATTATTATTTAAATTAAAAAATTAAACCTGGAGGCGAGAATATTGTTTAGATTCCACTATAACCATGACAGATATAAGTTAATTGTTGATATTGATAATGTATAGTATGTATAAAATTAAATTAAACGTATCTAGTGAAACAACATTTTATTTATTTTTTGTCAAAAAGGAGTATTGTTAGAAAAACCGTAAAAATGTTTACCTTCACTTGCATTCCCCTTCTTTTCACCATGGCTCTACGGTGATTTCAACTAAAACTTTAATTTTTAATATGTCCGCGACCAGCTTCAGTGACCGTATAAGTCGACACTCTCAAAACAGACTAGACTTCCGATGACGGGTAGATCAGGGTTCAAATCCCGGCCAGGTGTACCGAAAGTGGTTTTCCTTTACTGGTTTTCCATTCTACCTCTACTCAAATGAGGGTACACTTATTATAACTTCAACCTTCTTCATCCCAAACTCATTAAAGTAATTAGTACATATGCGTACAACCCAAGCGGTTAGTAAGACGTGGTGCTAAAAAATATATTATCAGGACTATTTTATAGGTACTGATAATATCTATCAAACTTGACAGATGTGAATCACATGAACTGACGTATGAATACGTGAAAGTAGATCTATCTAGTAGCTTTTTTTCCTAGTAAAATGGTACTTTACCACTCACCCATCAGCAGCATTGTAGGTAAGATGACAGCTACTGTACCCGCTCCAGTCATGGTGTGTTCTAGTCGAGAAATTGCGAGAGAGAGACTGGCCCGAGTGTGAACCAGTTACCTCGGGTTGGAAAATGAGATATGTATCGTCTAGCCAAGAAAAACTTGTCCCCTTCCCCACGCCTTTCTCCCTCTGTCCCTCCTTATGACAAGGTCGCTGGTTTTTTTTATCTGCATCACTGCTTGGGGGGGGGAAGTAACAGTTTACATTCTAAAATAACAGAGAGAATTATCCTTGCATTGTTGGTGGACAAGCGAGGCGACTTTGAAAGGCAGGCATGCCTGAGATTGGAAACAAGGGAACATGGCGACGTTTCACAACCGTCACGTAGTATTCTCTCACGCGAGGGTGTTTAATAGATGTAGTCCGTCATTGTTACCTGAAGTGGAATTTGAAAGAAACGAGAGTTAAGATTCGTATTTTCGAAGAGTTTTTTTTTATAGTAAAAATATTTCTTAGCCAAAATAAATTAAATTAAACCTGTAAGAAACCAAAATTTTCGATTTCGAATGAAATTCGAATCCAATCCGAATAGAATATTTTAAAATTAAAATGGTTCACACCCGCTTCGGTGGTCACATGTCCTAATGCGCTACTATGCGCAGTAGACTAGACTGCCATTGACGGGGAGATGGAGGTTCGAATCTCGGTCGGGTGTACTGAGTGTTTTTTCCCCAAAATGGTTGTCCACTCTCCCTCCACGCAAATGCGGGTACACTTCCTATGAATATAACCTTCCTAATCCTTAAAACCATTAGCGTAATTAGGACATAAGTGTATAAAAAGAACGGGTAGAAAGAGACGGTACTAAAAAAATCGTTCGAATCAGATCAAAATTGAATATTTAATAATGGAGATGCTTCGAATAGAATGAATATGTCATAGGATAAAATTGTTTCATACTCAAACATATTAGAATATTAGACAAAATTATACAATTTTTTTAATTGAATCAAATTAAGAAAAAATAGTGTCAATATCGCACACAAATATTTATTTATTTGTCTACCTTTGATTGGTTCCCTAATACTTAAGATATTTAAAATTAATAAAACTTCTACAAAGGGTTACGGACAATGGTTCTTAAGGACCAGAACTCCATGGCTAAAGTACTCTGTTACTGTGAAGACAATATCTTACGAACTACAAACCACGGACATAACGTATACAGAGTATGTTGGTGGGGCTATGGCCTTAATTATATGTTGTTAAATTGTTTGTATCACTGCATCCTACAAGCAGTTCGGGTTATACGCAGATTAATCTACTGTGCTAGGGATGAGGAAGGTTGAATTTGCAGTAAGTGTAATCTCATTCAAGTGGAGGGAGAGTGGGAAAACTATTTATGAAAACCACCTTTAGTAAACCCAACTAGGCCTCGAACCCAAATCTTCCCAAAATCGGCAGTCCAGTCTACTACGAGAGTTACGCCTTGGACAATTCGGCCGCCGAAGCTTGTTTTTTGTTAGTTAAAATGTGTGTACATTAGCGCGCGCGCGCAGCTTCTGAATTGTTAGAGCTCGCTTGTATAAGCTGACAATACAGACAGAGAGGGTAATATGACAACTCATATCCGTTTTCTCTCACCGGCTTCACCTTGTCACGCTATCCTCCCTCGCAGACAATGAATGACATCAATATCTGACCGAGCATTCAAACATGTCTGCAGCATTCTCGTGCTAACCGACATTGCAGGGAGTTAATACTAGGGCATACAATGTATCACTTAAAACTGTCGGGACGTAGGGAACGCGATAAAAGATTCGTATTTTTTGCAGTTTTTAGAGCAAAAATTTTTTTCGGCCAAGATAAATCAAATATTGGTCTTGTAGAAACATGAGTTTCATTTTTTCCACATTGTGATATCAACAGTGATTGAATGTCTGTCGGCATTAGACGGAAAAACTTTTTAAATGAAAAGAAAACGTCATTAAATTCCAGATCAGCCTTGAAAGATATTCAAGAATTTTTGACATCATCATGTGAAGAAAAATAATAAATAGCTATAAAAATTGCGGGCAAAAACACTGCCCTTTTCTCGCGTTCCCTATACTCACACCCTTCGTTGAAAGGGAAGATGAGTTGTTAGGGTTTAGCCAAACTGGCGAGAGAGCGAGCATGTAATTAGCAGATAGCTCTTGATAGTTATTGACGAGGAGGCTCCAAATCTTGGCTCAGTGAACTGAGGGTCGTTTTTGATCAGTGATTTATTGTTGTGGTTGTTGTGGTAAGGGTAAGACTTGCCATCTTGTTTATAATAATAAACAGTGTCTAGATATAAAATGTAATCAAAATCGTTAGAACAGAATTTAAGAAAATCAATTTTTTATCTTTTTGTACTTCAGTACACTACCCTTAAATTTAGGGTTGAACATCTATTTTTTTTAAAAACCTCGGGGGTTGGGGGGTCTTGTGAATAGCCCAGATACCAAGCTATAGCTCAATCAGTAAAATAGTTTTGGCTCTAGCCTGAGGAACAGATAAACAGACAAATGGCATCGCGAAAACAACTTTTTTGGTTTCGGGGGTTCATGAAACGTTGGCATTTATCAAATTCTCGAGTTCAGATTTGTTGACAATCACAATACTTTCTCTCCAAGCTATAGAGAAAAAGTAAAAAGAACAAAATGTTATTTTTGTTGTTTATGATGTAATATACATGACAAACAAAATAGCATTTATCAGTGGTAACAAGCCTTAAAAAATATTTTTAAACGCTCAATTTTTTATATGAATGATTACTTTTTTAAGTGCACTGAAAGATAAATAGGCGTATACAAAAATTTACACTAAAACAATGTTTGAATAGAATACAATAATATAGCCAATTAAACAAATTTTACAAAATTTCCTGACATTTCTATATTTTATAGTTATTTCCCCGACTATGGCCACCCTGCATTCCTACCCACCAAACCATTACAACATACTTATAAGATAATCATTTCGAGTCTATGTTAATCACTTAAAGGGTTGCCAAAAATAAAATTTAATGTGAAAGTGTAATAGAAAAAAAACAAAATAAATCAACTTTTGATCAACAAAGTTGTAGTTGTTTGCATTGCTGTGTTTGATGCAGAAAATAATATTAATGATTGAAGGCAGTGCTAGATTTATGTATTTGGGGACGTTGGGGCAGCATACAGTTTGGAAGCCCCCTTAAACCCATGTAAATTACATCATAGCGGGTTTGAGGAAAGGTAAGAACTAAGCAATGGTTTGATTTTACACAAATTTAATAATAACAAATTATAATGATGTAGGCCACATAAAGACTAAAAATGCTCATTACATATAAACTTTTCTTGTTTAATGTGCAGCAAACATGTTGATTAGAGCTTCTGATTTATTTACTGTGGGCGTTTGTGGAGGCCCGGGGCGATCGCCCCTATCACTCCCCCCCTTAAATCTGGCACTGAATGAAAGTACCTGGGGTGTTTATTTCATTTTTGGTTTACAATCCCCCCTCCGGGCAAACACACTTCTTGTAGTGGAGTTCCTTAAAATAATACCCGTTTATATTCTGTCTATATGCATATTGAGGGTGTAAATGAATGTGTTTTACAAATTTAATGTAGTGAGATTGTAAGGGATACAAAAATGCACACACAAACTGTATAGATACAGTCAGAAATGTTCCCCTTTCTCACAATCGCCAATTGACACGAAAGTACGATGTGAAGAATGGTGTATTGCTGTAAACCTCTCTTGATACAAATGCTGGAGAATTCTCATCAACCATGCCCTACACTAAATGCACGTCTGCGAGTTCTCTCTCTAGAATTAAATCCCGCCATTCTGATAGAACATCGACACAATCTGCTGTGTTTCACTTTGTTTAAATCTAATGGCACAAATTATTGCAATCCTTTGAACTATTGGAGAGATACACTAGTACCCAGTATTAGCCACTTTATGGTACTACTTGTGGTGAATGGGGTATGAAATAGGCCCATATGTTCACTTCATTTAACCTGAAGCGTAGCGCTCCTATTTTGACAGATTACACTATGGTTATATCTTAGAAGACTCACAATAGTGTAATCATTCAAAGTAAGATTGATACCTCTCAGAGTATTCAGAATGTGCATAGTGAAATTGTATTTATTCTAACCTTCTGCACATCGAACTCCGTGGTCTTGGGTTAAAGTGATCGTCCCAAGACCCGATGATCTTGGGTTCAAACCCAGCCCGACCCACTTTGGTGGATGTATGGTATCAGGTGCTACTCTTACAGTACTAGACTGCTGATGATGGGGAAATCGAGGTTCAAATCTCGGTTGGGGTTTTTGCCAAAATAATTTTCCATTTTTCCTTCAAACAAATGCAGGTACACTTCCTCTAAATATAATCCTCCTAGTCTCTTAAACTATTAGCGTAATTAGTACATAAGCTTATAGCCCGAACAAGTAGTAAGCCGCGGCGCTAAAAAAAACTAGTCAGGATTGACAGATTTTTTTTCTGAGCACAGCTTACTTCAGAGAAGTCATCGATCCCATGTCGATTGTAACATGTAAAAGAACCCTAGAAGGTATGTGAAAATACCTTTCCTGGAAAAATTGATAGGCCCTTTCGTTCTCGCTCACATAAATTCCCATGCGCTTATATAATCAGTCAGTTCAGAAAATGCACATTAAATGCCTCAAATAAATGATCCCCAATTTTTGTCAAGTTCATTAATTCATTTAGACTTTGTATATTGATTATACAAATTTCGTTTGCCTGAGGAAGGTAGAGTTTAGAAGAAATGTGCCCACATTTGGGAGGAGAGTGGAAAACCATCTAGAAAAAATCCACACTTAGTACAACCATTAGGATTTCAAACTCTGATCTCATCCTCGGCAGTTCAACTTAAAGCAATTATGACATCTAAACTCATGTGACTACCAAAGCTGGTTAAATACTGTTCCTGGATTTGTAAGTGTAGGAGTATCCCAAAATTGCAGTAAAAAGTGAAGCGCTAAAAATATTATGTTAACTATATTTAAACCCGATTTGGTGCCCGCATGGTCTAAGGCGTCACTCTCACAGTAGAGATTATACTGCCGAGGACAAGGAAATCTAGGTTTGAATCTCAGTCGAGTGTAATGAAGATAGTTTTTCAAAAATTGTTTTCCATTCTCCCTCCGTGCAAATGCATGTACATGTCCTATAAGTATAACCTTCATCATCCCCAAAACCATTAGCGTAATTAGTACTTAAGTATATAATCCAACCGGGTAGTAAGACTTTGTGCTAAAATAAAAAAATAAAAAAAAGTTGGTATCTTTATGAAGCACTTTGATTTAACTCATGAATTAACTAACAGCTATCTCTCAGGAATAAGGAGGGGTGATTACATTTTCAAACTACAAAAACCCTCTCCTGAAAATCCGATTCAGGGGAACGTATAGTTTTCATGCATTTTCTTGATCAAAAATAAAATATTTAGATATTTACTCACATTTTAAAATCTATACCTCAGTTTTCCAAACACTATTTCTCACGTTCTAACACTTGCACTTACTGAATTCCCCAGACAAGTCTAACAGAAACAATTGTGATGCAATGTTACTGTAGACTGTGTTAATTGTAAATGTTTCTAATAGGATTAGATTACATCGTGTCAATACAAAGATATTATCATTGTCAGACTACTGTTTATCAACGATTCCTCTCTAGAATATCAACAGATAGGCTTAGTAACACATAACACATTGAACTCTCAAAGTTTCAACCCAAACTATCTGCAATGTGATGCATCATCAACTGTTTCCAGCCTGTGTCCGGGTCAGTTTAGTAAAATGCTTCCATCTTCCTCTAGCCTTCCTCTGTAGAATAGTTAACGTTATTTTTTTTATGCCTTAAGACTGACTGACATCTTAGTTCAGTAGATAGCCTGTCTGCCTAGTGAGCTAAGCGTCCCGGGTTCAATTCTTGGCATAGCCGAAAAATTCATCATAACATGAGATGCACCAATAGCATGGCACATGCTAGGGTTGGAAAAAAATAAGCCCGCCTTAGTCCACTAATAACCACTAAACACCAATAAACATTTAATATTTTTCTAAGCATTTTACTACCTGTCTGGGATATCCACACATTTATACTAATGGGATAGATATCAGGGAGGTAGAATTTAAAGAAAATGTACCCACATTTGTGCGAAGGGAGAGTGGAAAACCACCCTCTGTATACCCCCACCTTTTTTCAAATTCCGTCTTTCCCCTCACTGCCAATCCAGTCTATTACAAGAGTGCCAATTTAGACCACGTGGGTCTCATAAACTTATTTTTTAATATGTATATTTGTAGATTTTACAAGGTGGCTAAAAAATCACTACATTACATTTTAAACTGTCAATGCCAAACCCTTCCTTCACCTCTGACAAGATGTGTATTAATCACAACTTGTGAATGTGAGGAATGCCAGGCCTCCACCATACCATTGCACATTAGCGTAAGTGCGTATAACCCGAACGGGTAGTAAGACGCGGTGCTAATAATAATAATAATAATAAACTGTCAACAACAAAAAAATAGCTCCACTTATTTATATTTATTTATACAACTTTGAAAAGTCAAAACAAAATATAGTAAAATTGAACAATAAAATACATACAAAATTACTTGCCTTTAAAAATGTATACCAAGTTTTACAATATATTCTAAAATGAATTAATGTGACATAATATTTTGGTTGAAAACAAAACAAAATATAATAAAACTAAACAATAAAATACATACAATATTACCTCTCTTTAAAATGTTCATCAAGTTTTACAATGTATTCTCGTAATGAATTAATGAAACATAAGATTTTAGTTGAAAACCTTGCCTTGTTGGTTAATCTTTTATAAAAAATTATTTGAAAATAAATTTAAATAGTGTATTTACTGTGAAGAAACAAAAACATAACTATGTACAATGTCAAAACATTGAGAATAGCTATAGTCTGGTTTTAAATTATATTTTTGTGTCACGTTTTAAAGGAGTTTTGATTGGGAGCCAACAGGTTTGAGGTGTAAGTAACCTCTGATTAAGAAAGATTAAATATTCCCGTGTACACAGTATTTAAATGTCAACTTAATAGACTGATTTTTACTATGACTAGTTCAAATTGAACGTGTTATTTCAAAACTTTCCTTTTAAAATGTCCAAATAAAATATAGGATGCCTACTTTGATTCATGTCGGGACCATAATGTTAGAGGAATGAAGCCTCAAGTGTTAATGCAAGATACACATGGATTTTGGTAGGAAGGGACAAAGGGTTTTTTCCCCTAAAAGAATCCTACCATGTACCAGTAGTGTGAATTTGGTAGAAGAAAACCCCTATCAGACATTACTATGGAAATCTAGTGCATGCATTGTAATGTGGTGTCAAAGCAATCCATTTACTAGTATTTAATTTTCTGAGTATGGTGAGAACTAGATAATACCTCCCTATATCCGGTTGTCACAATGACACAAAGCTGGTCAGAGGCAGATCCATGTCCTCAAGACATTTTCTCATGTCCTCAAGACATTTTCTAGTAAGTATTAACAATATTTAAACCAAGTGAATCTATGTTATAGTCATTACTAGTTGTACGGTCACGTAAAATCCCTCCAGACTGTTGCTTCGCATGGCAATCACTATCAATAATTGATGTACATTTTTAACACATAATTTAACAAACAAAAATTAACAAAAAAACATAGATAAACAATGAACTTTTATGGGTTTTTTAATATTTCAATCACCACAATTTCTAAATTACTGTCAAATTTTGAAGGATTTTTCCATCAGAATTTCCCAAGGGGCAGCCTTGAGAGCTCCCCCCAACCCCCTCACGAGAATCCTGGATCTGCCCCTGAAGGGAGTGGGATATGTTTTAGTAATGATGAGCTTACAGTTTCTGAAAACAGCACCAAGACTAATTGATAGTCTGGCAGTAAATTGTTCGAGCCTTCAATGAGGTGGCACCCTCAAGGTGATATTGGTAAGTTATAGGCTCTTAGCTAAAATAGGCATTAATTATAAATAACCAATATGATTTCTTATGAATTTATTTTGATTATTTAATTTTGTAAGGGCAGGCTGAAAAGAAGTCATATAAATGCCAAGGTCTAAATAATGAGTCAATGTATCAATTAAACACTAGACACTAAAAATAGACTTAAAAATTACTAATCTGTTAAAACTCTTTAAACAATATAGTTACTAAATAGTGGTAGTTGCAAGGTCAAAAATAATCTGACAATGTCTCTTGTGAGCTTGCAACTTGTTCGGTGGAACTGTTACTAGTCCGTATGTATGAAAATATTTCATCTTTGATGATGTTCAAGCATCAGTTTCTTTAAATTGGTTGATTTGGACTTATCAGGGTTTCCAGGAATTAAATACAAATTTTACATAAAGGAAAATAATCTAATAGTTTCTCAAATATTTCTTTTAAATAGTATGAATATCTTTTTTCATATACTGTACATAACAAATTATGGACTTTTTCAAACATTTCAATATAAGTTGTCCAGTGTATTACAAACACTTAAATAACATACCAGTTTATTAAGTATCTTCGTCAGAATTAAAAATGTGTACTATAAACAAATTATGATACCAAGATGACAAAATAAGCCTTAAAACCTCATTTTTTCAGCTTCTAAGCGTGATTTTAAACATACATAAACACGCGTGTGTGTGTATGGATACAAAAATGATTTATAATATTTTATAAAACTATGATTGTACAAATACATCCATAAATATACTCCCAAGGAATATAAATTTTATGAAAGGTCACTTCAACATTGTTATAAAAGAACCTAAATATAATGTATCCTAAACATTTTCTTATAAGAGTGATTTCCTCAGAAGTCCACCTTCAAGTACATCTTTAAACTAGGATAAAACAAGTCACAGAAATATACTAATAATTGTTATATTTTATAACTATTGAACAAAACCTTGATCGACTGTTCCCTTATGAATCATTCCCTTTGATTTGTCTCTACTAAAATACTATATAAATAATTGTTCCTTGAAAGAGTATAGTTTCTCACAATCAGTTATTTGAAATTTCTTGAGCCTATTCTATAATTTACCTTGGTCAATTGTTTTCTGAAATAATAACTTTGTAATGGTTTTAAAGATATAGAATGATACCGTTTTATATGCAAAACTGGCCCATTCCATTCAAGTTGAGATCGTATCGAGCCACACTTGAGGTGCACTAAGTCTGAGTATGAAACTTGCCCTTAGTTTGTACCATCCGAGGCTAGGTAACCTGATGAGGAGCACTCGCCTTTTAGCAGTCAGGGTGTAAGGAGGTGAATTAACCACTCTGACGCACGTTTAGGCAGTCAATCCATACAGATATTAGCATAACAATGTAAAGGCAATACTCATTCTTCATTGTTAATCAAATTAACTACTTCAATAAATCAACTTATTGATAAACATAATTCCCATTTCATATTTATATTAATTCACATGCATTAATAATCTAATCATAAACGTTGTTAAAAGTTGTGCCTACCTGGCACCCAAACTTGAGACAATATAATCTAGCACCCACGAAGAAGACACACGTGTCGAGAATATTCAGGGTGTATATTTAAGCCAGTCAGGATCCGAACTTGAGACGTCCGGTGATACTGTCACTCGCTCTTACAAGATGTTTTTATTGAATAAGTATTACTCAAAATACTTTTTTAAAGTAGTTTTTTGTTGTCTTTACTAGTGAATAATTATTTGATTTTTTCATGAGTTCTTGTAAATCATTTTTACTCTTTTATAAATCTCATAGAAAAAAATCGATCAATGCTTTGGCTCATTTATTTTCAAATTTTTATTTAATGAAACTCATTGTGAAGAACACATTTATGTTGTGTGTATGACTTATGGCAGCAATAGTTATAAAGAAATTACAATGAACCAATACTTAATATTTTTGTACTTTAATTATTTCCAATATTATTTTTGGAATAACTTAAATGCAATCTAAGTTTCAACAAAAATGTAAACATAGTGATAAAAGTAGTTTAATCCATCAAAGCAGATATTGGGTAAAAAAATAAAACTTTAAAAATCCATTATATATTTTTTTAAACATTAAGACTATGCCATAAAGTGACTTATCATATAGCCTCTATGGAACGATTTTTCAAAAAAATTACCAATTATAAGTTGATTGCACATTAATTATAGTTAAATTAGATATGGAAATAGTTGTATGGCCAGAGAAATAAAAATGCAGCAAGAAGAAAATACACATTAAAATTATTGACAATCACACAACATTAATTAAAAACAAATATTTCAAAGTAAAATGAACTACATACTTCAACAAACTCTTAAATTTAAGAGATCAATTCATTTTAATAACCAATCAAACAATTGGTGAGTAAAAGTAGAGTATTAGTATGTTAATACTAATAAAGACAAAATAAAGGTTTGTATAAATAATTAAATGAGTTGGAATCCTTCAAAACAATTCTATGAATATGTATTCTATTTTACTATTTAAAAATTATATTAATAAAAATTAACACATATCTAAAAAAATCTATAGAATTTCTACCTAAATTTTAAAATGGGATTTTTACAGTAGTATATATATTTTAAATACATAACAAAATATTGTTCATTTAGAACATCATTGTAAATACTGTCCATGATAAAATAATTTTTACTTTTTATAAAAAAAAGTTTATAAATATTTTTTTTTTCTAATATATATAATAAATGGCAGTGTTGAGAACAGCATTTGGCAATTAATAAAAGATAGTCTTAGACTGATGAACACATTTTGAACACACCTTATGATGCTCCACATACACAAATTGTTAAAATGACAACTAAAAATTCAATATAATATAAGTACATTTTAAACTTACATTGAAATTTTATAATTTTATTTTGTCTACTAACAAAAATATATATTAAGATATAAAACAAAAGATAAAATAAATTCATTTTTTCTTACCCATATTGAGAAGTAGAGATACACATTTATAGCACTACGAAAATTTCATTGGCGCTTAAATAGTGCATTCATTCTTATTTTTGTGGTTTAAATACTAAATTTATCAATATTAGATATTAGAGTAAGCACTCAATTAAATTACTGTAGTAAGCATATGCTAAATCAAAGTGTTCAAGGAAATAACGGGCACCTGTATTAAATACTCCCAGAAGTCCTTGGACACTCAAGAACATCGCAGATATCTGGTAACCTTAGAAATTTAAGCTTAAAGTATTTCAAGTAGGGGTGTGTAAGAACTCTAAAATTTGAGTTCGAGTCAAGTTTGAGGAGATGCTCTACTCTTAATATCCATACAAAACTCAAAAAATTTTGAGTAGGTACTTGGAATTTTAGATCTTTTTCTTGAAAATTCATGATTTAATTAATCTTATTCCAGTTTAAGACATAATTTCATAGCAAATAGGATCCCTCAATATTTCTTTTTGTCTAACTAAAAAAATTGTTCAATCATATTTTTTTATTTCAAAAATTCCAATTCAAATTCAAATTCAAATATTTTCACACAAAAAAAATCTAATTCTATAAAAATCAGATTTGTACTTATGGTTTATGCATAGATCTATTATAGAAATTCGACTTAAAATATTTGTTTTACAAATAATGCTCTATATTACTCGAACTCGAAAAAAAAAACTCGCATTACCATTCAAAATTTAATTGAGCTTGATTAGAAGTGAAAATTGCCTGCTTACACACCCCTAATTTCGAGTCTATTGATGTGCAAATTATCTAAAGCAACACATACCCAATATGCCATTCGAAACCATTTCTATAATTTGCGTAATTTAATACATAGATAATATAGTACTCTTATGTGATATTCACTGGTAATAAAAGTGACTAGTAAAAACTAATGTTTGATAAATATAACTACAGTAATTTATTCATGAGCATAGGAAATGATAGTGAAATTGTAAAAATTTACCACTAACAGAGGCAGAGCCTAAGAATTAAAACATTCAAGGTCATAAACTTACACATTTTAAAAATAGCTGTTTGTAATAAATGCAAAAAAAAACATTAATTATTTAATTTCATTAATACCTATAATTGACACACTTTATTTCAGATTAATTTCAAATTATATTATGATGCTTCAACTATGAAAACCTTGAAATGAAGTAACCAAATTTGAACACAAGTAGGCATTATAAATAGTTTTTCTGTATTTCACCAGTGTAATGAGTTACAGAAAGGACCTTATCATATTATTGAACTGTACACAAGTATGTAAAAATGGAATCATAGTAAATTGTTAGAAAAATTAATAAACAAGTTTGATGTAGTAATTATTTGGCCCACCAAAACGAGTAATATTTAACATGACACAATATTTCTTACAAATTGATAAATGTGCCAGTGTAGCTAATAGCTAGGTACTATAATTTATTTACTCTTTTGGCATGTTGGCACTATTATCGCTAACGGTGGCTGCCACTCGGTAGGTATAACTCGCTCTTGAGGTAGTTTTTTACCACTAACCAATCATACTTTAAAATTAATTCAACACAAAAAATGATACTAGTTTATTTAAACTTCTATAAAACTTTTTTTGATTATTTGTTTTTAAATAGGTTATTTTTTAAGTACAATTAAATCCACTTTTAAGGAACTCACTTTTAATAAATATATGCTTTTTTATATATAATTCTCTTAAAAATCATATGGTTTCAAGATTATAAGTTTCAAACCAAAACAAATATTTATGAAAATGAAATTGGAGTTAACGTGTCTTAATTTAATGTTTATTATTTTAAATTTATTATTTATTTATTATTTATTATTTAAAACCCATAGCAAAGTTTTTGTTCAAATTATCAAGTCGCCCAAAAAATTTGAAATGCCTGCCATATCTTCCAGGCCAATGCCTTTCATCATATTTTGTGTTAGTTGTACGAATGTCGAGTGTTGGAAAACATGGACCAAGTTAATGTGAACATCCACAAGAATGCCTGAAGGGGTCTTTCTTTCTCTGTGTTGAGATTACCGGTTATATTTGAGTTCATCTATTAAGTTTTAACATGAAATCAATGTTATTTTGAAGAAAGAAGCTGTTTGGCAAGGATCATAGACAAAAGACAAAAGAAAAAAAATCCCATAAATTGGGGCTTGTGTAAATCCATGTAAAAAAGATTTTTAAATTTCTGTAATGAAAACACTTGTCGCTTCAAAAATTGTTTTAAAAAACATTTAAATGTTTTAATATACTAATGAGACAAGCATTTGGATTATGCAACATGGGGAGCTTTTTTAAATATATTTAATAAAAAGTTATTTTCTATTGATTGAAATGTATGTTTCAAATTGAATGTGTAAATGAGGAGACAGGGAAGTAAACAATGGGCCTATTTCAGTGAAGATTTGACATTGCAAAGCTAAGTCAATTTGTAAAAAAATATTTTATTAGACTTCATATTTAAAAAAAATATTTACTAGCTTGGAAAATCATCATGTCTCGTGACATTCATTATAAGTGGATTTTTATGTAATATGGATTTGATTTCATAATTGTTTAATTGATCGAGTTAATAGAAAAACATTGGTTCTCTGTGTTTGCGTCCAGCTCAGATAAAAAAATGTGTGTGTGTGTGTATATGGTACAGCTTTTGAACTGATCCAAATAGTCTTATTTAACTTTTGAAGACAATAATGTGGGTTAATCTTTATCGTCTAGTAAGATGACCATTTATTTTCAAGTTTTAAAATAGAACAAACAAAGAAAGTTTACCTAAATTATATTACAAAACTAAAGAGACATACATTAAATTTAAGTAAAGGATCCATACTTTAAATTTAAAATGTACTTTGTTGCTTACATTTTTAAGGTAGTTACAAAGTATCATAACAACTCAAGTTAGGGGTGTATGAAGCTTCAAAAACTTTGACTTAACTTCGAAAATTACATTTGTCTGCTTCAATATAACTTTAAAAAAAATTGGCTTCAAAAATTATACTTCATCAATAAAAATATTTAAAGATAAATTACAGATTTTTTTGTTGTTATTTTTTACTGTTATGTATAGAAAAATAAATGTTTAAAAGATAAAATAATGATATTTACTATTAAGTGTCTAAGTTTATATAAATATACACAACATATTTATTTTTCAAAATAAACAACCATTTGTTTTTAATATTAACAATTTGACTTGGCTTTAAAAATATTTAATATATTTGATTCGACTTTGCTTCGAATCAAAAGAATGGACTTTGCATACACCTATAAAAAGGTAATTAGCAGCTCGAACCAATAGGAGCTTATTCAATAAAAAGCATGGCCTTGATACCAATAATTGTTTATGGCAATCCCATTTTAAATGCTGCTACACTTAACCTGGTTTAGCTTTGGTATTTTATGGCAATCGCTTGACTAGTGGGTTATACAACTTAAATTCTTAAGTTTTAAATCACCTATTCCCCGAGATCACTTCCTGTTTCATAAAACGTTTTACACCAACAAGTTAAGTGTCTAAGGGCACTTTGCCAAATAAAAGTAATGATTAGAGCAGGGATTTCCAACTCGCAGCCCCAAGTTTGTTATTTGTGGCCCACCAGCTCAAATTGAAATACTTCAGATTGCAGAAATAAATTACAAATAATTATGCTCTTAGAGCTGACGTAAGTGCACATTAATTTCCATGAAGTTAACAAACAGTCATAAGTATATTGTTACTTGTGTAGTGTATGTATGTATTTGTTTAAAATATAATTACGTGTTCATGTTTTTATTATATCTGGGCTTTTATTTATTTTAACTGACTAATAACATTAGTAAACTAGAATTTATATGAGTGAGAGCAAAGGGGCCTACCAATTTTGCCGGGAAAGGTATTTTAACATACCTTTTAGGGTTCGTTTATATGCTCCAAATTTTTATCGAACATCGGGTCTTGAGGCGAGCACTTTACCCCAAGACCACCGCGGTTGACAAATTTGGGCATTAAGTCCTATAAATTTACCGTATGGCCCCTGGCCAATTCTTGAAGAACTTATGTGGCCCTCAGTCGGAGAAAGGTTTGACATGCGTGAGTAAGATTGTAGCTTATACTTACCATTTATTTTCTGTAAATTTTATATTTTTCATTCAAACCTAATAAAATGTATTTGGATAAGGAAAATCAATAATTTAGGTCTCTTCGTTATTTTCACAGGATAAAACATATTTTTTAATACAAAACTTGAAAATAAAGTGTCATTGATAAGCAAAATTAAACTTGAACCAACCTATTTCAGTTTATTATGTCTACCTAAAACTATGGACGGATGATTCCATAAAAACATCTTCGACAGTGAAAAAATGTGAATAAACAATATATAATATATGTTACATGATGATATTGTGTCTGGTTGTTACTATGCTATCATCTTCAAACTTGATCACACTTAATAACAAGTGCAATCAAATTCTGCTTAGTTAAAATAGTTGAGCCAATAAACTGGCTTAAGTTCCAGTCTTAGCTTAATGTGTTTGTTTCTTGAAAGCTGGCATGAGATTAATAGATTTATTGGTATAGGGTTGGCGATACCATTAGTTTAGTTTATATGGCTCTCTTTAAATAAAAAAATCCTCTCAGGGAATGATTTACAACATACCACGAATACCGACTCAGTTGTTTTGTGTTATACAACGTATTAGTATTTAATTTGTATTATATTATTCATCAATTCTATAGAACTCTTGCATCTAGAAGTTCTACAAATAGTTGCTTGATAGTGCACTAATACTATGTAGGTCATTTACATTGTATCTAATATATAATGGGTTTAACATTGAAAGGAAGATGGAAGTTTGAGGCCTACAGTTTTCTGGTAAGTGTGTAGGCCTTGCCCTTCTCTCCTCCTTTCAATGTTTAATATAATATAGCTGTTTGGTGCCATTTTTCCTTTGTTAATATATAATAGGTGTTTTAATATATATTTTTTTCTCCAAAAATCACTATAATGTCACGATGATGAAAACAAAGAGATAAGCAACAGCAACAGGAAGGTCCGCATGAGCTAAGAGTGCAGCAGTAGAACTATGGACGAAGGCAAAATTCCTGTTCAGGTACCTTTGGCGTAATTTATATGTATATTTTTACATAATAAAACTTTGCACTGATAAACTAACAAAAATATAGTAATCTAAAGTGTTACTATGAATGTATATGATATTTATTATTATGAGCTTTTATAAATATCTCTCATAAGAAAACTTTTATTCACTTTGAAAGTTATGAAAATATGTCTTATTTTTTAAAATTGAAGTGATAGGTTTTTTTTAATATAGGTGCTGCAATTTTTTTTTTCAAGCTTGAATCTATAAATGAGGCACTGATATTGCATGTTAGCATTTTTTTAATATTCTTTATATCTCCCTAAGTTGAGTGTGTACCATTTGCAGCAACCATTTGTACATACTTACATTGAATGTAAGAGAAACTAGGAAAGTGGAGGCCACGGGTATAAAGTTGGTGAGGATATGTTAGCTGTCACGTGGAGATACAAAATTAGGAATGAAGTTATGTAGAAGAGAGTGGGGGTACAGGGAGTACATAAGATAGTAGCAGAAGCAAGGCTAAGATGGTATGGTTATGTAATGAGGATGGAAAAGAAGAGAATACCAAATAATATAATGAAGGTAAAATACGTAGGAAAAAGACTGCAAGGGAGACCAAAAAAGAGATGGGAGGAGCAGATAACAGAAAGTGTGCAAGTGAAAAGAGAAGAATGGAAACAATTAAAGTAAGAAGAATGGTAAAAGAATAAAGGAAAATGGAGGCCTTTTACTAAACTGACCCGGCCACAGGCTGGGAACAGTTGATAATGATGATATGTACACCTCACTGCAAAGCAGTAATTTGAGAACAATGTACACCTTTTTAATAAGCAAGCCATTATGTGTTTGTTCTTTGTTATGTTTCTTCCTCCCCCCCCCCTCCAAATACCCTTTCAACTACGTACAAGTCTTAATGTTTCATTAACACTTCTATTTCAAAATATTTCACTTACGTTTCTCTAGTTAACTATGTTAAACTTTAGCATCTTCAAGTTGATATGGCCCCACGAGAATACAAGGGTGCATAGGGAACAATGTAGTCCAGGTTGTGGTGGGATAAGTTGGGCATGAAAAAGTGGGTGGGAGACCTTTAGGGACCGACAGCACCTTGTCACAGCTCCTCGTACCACTTACGATGTTAACCTTTTTGCTGGGTGAACTCACTTTGTCCGTGGGAGGAAATGTTGTGATCCCCAGTTTTTTTAATCTCATTTTTTCTTCCCATTCATATCCCCCATGTTTAGGCCTATTTAAATTACGATGTTGGTAAAAAACTAAACTTATTCTGGTTGGTTCTAGTCGGTTAGGCCTTTTCAATGCTGTGGTTGCGTGTAGCTCGTGTTTAGCACACTCAAACAGTACAGAACCATGTCCTAAAGCTATTGCAACTCCACCAATATGCAAGTTTTTAAAACTTTCTTCGTTATCAATGTAATCAGTAACTTCCCCAATCGTGTTTGAAGAGAAGTGTGCACCATTATCAGTGTTTACAGAACCAAAGGATGGTGATTTATCGATTTTATTTTTTGTAGAGTCAGAATACAAGTTGGTTGGAGATTGTGAATGGGGGTCTACCTGGGTGTGCATGTATGGTGACCATTGCGCATTTTCAGAATTATATGGGCTTGAGTTTTGTAAAGAATGGAGTTTCTTCGGTGTGACCCAACCTCCATGACTAGACCTAGAAGACGTTGAGAGATCAGTAGGGGTTATCGGAAAAGATGAAAATGTGTATGTATCAGATGTGATGGACGATTGACCACTAGTGCCTTGACAATGTGTCGTATTTAAGATGTCGGTGGGATGTGACCTTAATGAGTTGTGAGTGTTTGAAAGGCACTGCAATTCTGTCAAACAATCCTGTGTTGATGAGTTTAAAGATGGGGATGAATTAGAGATTGGTGTTAGCTGTTGGCTACCAATGGGTGAGTAATATAAAGGAGAATCCACATAACTTAACCTATCTGTTGTATTTGAATTGAAGTCTTGTCGAGAAATAGCTTCAAAGTTACTTTGAGCTGGATTTTGCGAGTGTTTTAGACTAGATGGTGACAGAGGAACTTCTGGTTGAATACTGTAAAATGTGTTAGGAGAGTTATTTTGGCCCCCCATGTTAGAGGTACAATTTTTTTGGTCCCTAAAACTCATATTTTTACCACTATCATACATGTGATTAGAACCTTCCTGCTGCTGTGTTTGAAGAGGATCTTGCTGATTGGGCCACATTGATAAGTGCTGTGGAAATATATAGGAATTAGAAGGTGAGCGCACCATATTGTCCCTTGCAGATGAGACAGAAACCGGCCTTACCTGTTCGCCCAACTCAAATGTCTCGCTTACTATTCCAATATCTTGAGCAGAATTGTTAAATACTTCTGATGTGTTTGTACTTTCAAACGATTGGGGTAATTTGGTGAGTGAATTCAAGCATGATGTGGACTCTAAGCTGGCCTGGGCGTAATTTTCATAGCTCTTGTCGGAGTTTATGTTTATTTCTTGATTGCTAAACAAGGGTCCACACATTTTTTTAACTTTGTTTTCAGAATTCTTTCCATTAAAATCTCGTTGATGGATAAGATGAGAGTCAGATTGTGAAGAAGTATAAGGGTGTGTCTCAGCGTTAGAGTCAGCCATCGGATGGTGGTTACCCCCGTTTTCATCCCCTGGTGCAGTGTTGCCAAAAGCCAAAGATGAACTCTGTAGCAAACAAATGTGCATTATTAATTTATACTAGTCTAGTGAATGTAGTTTTGTAAAAAAATAATGAAGTTGTTTCAATTTAATTTTATATTGCCTTAAAAAGATCGCATTTCTACAGATAGGTGGCCTTTCTTTAATTGAATCATTATTATAAATGGGTTAAAAACTATAGAAATAATAGGAATTGTATCATAAGAAGTCTCTAGATAATATATACTACCAAAATTCACCTTGCAATTGATTTCCTTGTGCAATATGCATAAATCATTTTTAGTAATACTCAATCATCTTTATTAAGTGAAATATAAGGATGTTCAAAAGTTACTTTTACAATATTGGTCCGAAAATAAACACATTCTACAAGAATCTAGAGAGTGAGAATAAATATTCTTGTCAGGTTCTTTTAATATATATTTTTAGATAAAAATTGTTTTTGTATGGTAAAAACATGACATGTTTTTATGTTTGTATGTCCCTTATAGCTTGATCTGATAAAACGGGTTTAATTTGATGGATTTAGATAAAAAAAACTTTTGAGAGTTTTGATATTCATTTAAATATCTAGCCAAACGAAATGTGCACTTTATAGATAGGAATTCCTTAAGATTAGCATGAATTTATTTTTAAAATTTTTTAATTCTAAACAATTATGAAATGGAAATCACTCAAATTAGTTTTTTAATTTTATTTATCTTTTATGAGATATTTTTGTCTCACACATCCCTAGTGAAATAAAAATTTTATTTTTTGTATATAGCAGTAATGCTGAAAGTAAGTAGAGTATAGCATGAATTGAGACCTTAGTGGTGTGTGCAGGAGCTATTCCAGTTATCCTATTGGTGGGGGTGGACACGGCAACGCTTTGCGCTGTTCCTGTGAGGCCTTGCTGAATCATGGCATGTTCCTTCCTTTCATTGGCTTCTTCTTTACGCTTTTTCCCTTGACGCTTGCAGGACAGTAACGGTACAGAGCGCACTCTCACCTCGCAAGGGAACCTACACACAAGAAATGTCTTCACAAACCACTAATTGCTTCACTCGCAGCAGTGTTGGTGTTAAGATTAGGGACCAAAAATTCCTAAATAGGGACTTTTTACTATACATAGACAAAAGTGTGAAATGTGTCATTGATATTAAGAATAAACCCATTATATATTATATTAGCCTATCAATAGTATGCACATACTTAGAAAACAAATCACAAATCTTACTAAACTGTTTGTGTGCACAAGATTACTAGAGTTTTAGAAATGTCACTATATACTCACTTTTCCTTTTCCTGTGTTTGTACTTTATGTTATACCTTTTAAATATTCCTATCTATGTGTCCTATCATTCTTTACAATTTTCAATTTCCTCCCTTTTGTGTTTTTTAGGTTTCCTCTTTTAAGAAGTTGTGTTGTGCGTTTCACACTCCTCCCTGATGAGTTCTGATAGAATGAAACCTAGGTCAGGGGATTGGGCGGTGACGATCGATTTTCTTTCGAGGCAACCATTACCTCTTTGTCCAATGACAGTAATGTTAAGTGTGAACTGTGTTCTTCTTTTCATTGTAAAAGCCATATTGTGTTTGTCACTTTTATATGTTTCTATCCACCTTCCCTATACCTTCTTCCAAATATATATATATATACTCACTTAGTCAGAGATTCAATGGAGCCACTCCTGGCTTTGGCCTCTTGACCTTCTTTACTCCCAAACTCATCTGTCTCGTCCATGACATAAAGGGGAAGAACATGAAGTTGCTCATCCGCAGGCTTAGAAAGTGCACGGTGTTTTGTCAAGGTTACCACCTGTTGCATGCAACATAAATAATGTATGTCATTGTATTAACTTGTAATTCCTTCAGATTAGGTCATTCAACTCTTTTTAATATTACAAAACCAAATAATTGAGCCTAATTTTATTTATATAATGTTTTTTGTGACGTTCATTGCTCACATTAAAAATAGCCCATGGTAAATGTTGATAGCCTTGGCTATTGGTTTTTTAAGTTGTCTAGTGTTAATTCACTCAAAAGCCAGTGATGGGGATATCGGGGTTTGGATCTCGATTGAGTGTACCGAATATGTTTTCCCCTGAATGGTTTTCCACAATCCCTCCACATAAATGAAGGTACACTCTCTAAATTAAGCCTCCTCTTTAATTTTCTTTGCATAGTAATCTCAATTGCTCCTGAATATATGTCGAAGGTGTCCTAGAATTTGATACAAACTTTTTCTCTACAGTTAAAACAATTTCTCGTCAAATGATGCCATGCTCATGAAAGCTATTCAAGAACAGTTGAGTTTACTATGAGTAGAAAATTATTGTTATTAGCACCACGTCTTACTACCTATTCAGGTTGTACGCACTTACGCTAATGTGTAATAGCTTAACGTGGGATCCGAACCACGGTGGAGGCCTGGCATTCCACACATTCACAAGTTGTGATTAATACATGTATTTTCAGAGGTGAAGGAAGGGTTTGGCAATCAGATAAATCTGTGCCGGGATCGAGGATTGAACCCCAGACCCCCGGCACAGAAGTCTGACACCTTACCCCTAGACTTCCAGGTCACCCGTAGAAAATTAAACTTTATGTTTATACTGGAGCAAAATTTGATTAATCGAACCGAAAAAATTGTTTGCTATTAAAAAAACACTGACCTTTCCTCATGTCCCCTACACCCCCACCTTAAGCATTGAAGGTGGCAAATGACCCCCAATATTGGTGTATTTTGAATTCGGCTGATAGTCAAAACATGTAGGAAATTGTCAATATTACTGAACTGAAGATTATTCAATAGAAGGGTGGAGCTTCAAAATTTAATATTTTGTACTAGCTGTTAAATTTAATCAAAATTGCTTTAAATATGTGAAAAAAATGGTTTCACATATTTTAACGACTCTAACCTCTTTGAAAAGTACAAACCCAGTCTTTTTACAAATTTTAAAAATTATATTCAGACACAGGACTTGAGTCCAGTTAAACCAAAGTCCCAGGCTCGATTCCTGTGCCCATCTGTTATTTTTAAAATTAATGAATATGATACTTTTAATAAGTTATTCCAGTCAAATGAATCATGTTCATAATTTAGTGAAGGTATGAAAATTAAGTTGAGGTATTTTTTTCCTTCTCCCCTGTGATTGGGTATTTATTACAGATAGGTGGTATAATTTAATAAATCGAGGATGATACTAACCATAGGTCTTCACAGATAGTATGCTTGTGCTTTCAGCCACAGCAGGGCCTATGGCATTAAATAAAATGCTACTCACCACCGTGCACCCATTGTTCATGTTGTTAAAGTCCCGATGAGAGTGAGCACAGAAGTCCACACATGCTGTCACACCAGAGAAGGGTCGCCCTGGCTTCAAACCTAGCCGGCAATCAGAGGCTTCATGTTCAAACTGAGTTTGATATTTAAAGGACTGTGGAGCCAGTGTTTTATAGAGAGGGGTGAGCATTGTCGCCAAATCTTGTAAACGATCTTCTATTTCTTCCTCCTGAAAGTTTAAGAGTGATATTTACTGTCAAGTTCAGAAATTATGGTCAAAGTTATTCTTTAGTAGATATCAAGAACACATATTTAAAAATCTTTCACGTTTGTTTAAACTTTATACATATGTTTAAATGAGTGGTAGACTAATCGTGAGCATGTGCCCCGGTTCTTGGCTTATGTGAGTAATGCGTCTGCAGGGGGCCCCAAAAAGCTGGCCATTATTTTTTTTAGTCATTAAAATAAAAGATGATAGAAAAAACATGAGAATTGTAAAAGTAAAATAGTTACAACAAGACTAGCCATCCAATTAACAATAATTATAGAGTATTTAAATTTTGTGGAATGGAGCAAGAGTATTTATCTTTAATAGGCTATATCCTAACAACCATCTATTCCAGTGATGTCATTATAGATATTTGGACAATGATGCTTATTGTTGGGCATTGTAGCTTTTCTGGACAAGTAAAATATAAAATAATAAACTTCTTGTCACTAAGTTTCTGTGACCAGGATTAGCCGAAGAAACCTAACTTCCTTGTGTCATTTTATATTGTAGTTTGATTCGTTCGGCTTAAGGAACTATTTGTTTTTGTACAGCACATGTCTAATTTTGTAATTGCTTGGTTTATGTTTCATTACAATCGCTGGAAGAAAGGTTATGATCAGCTTAAAAACCATTAAGGTAATTTTGGATTTTTGTTCAATGTTTCGAACTGAAAATTGACACATAAGATAATTGAATTAAAACACTTAAATATGCATGCTTTATAAAGAATGGAAATGGATGGAGCAGAATTAGCCTCTGAGTTATCAAACTTAACTCAAATGATTTCACAAGATATCGCTACACCATTTAAGGTATTAGATGGGAGTTTATACACTGGGCTCATATTCTACAGTTCGCAGAGGGCCCCAAATTACCTAGGACTAGCCCTGTGTGTGTAACATGCATATATATATATATATATATATATATATTAAATGTGTTATATAACTAAGGCAAGTGTGAAAATCCCTAAAGTAGAAAAATGGGCATGTTTTATTTTTCAAATTAGGCTTATTTAAGCAAGGGAGGTTTTTTAAATGGAACCTTAAAATGTTTTATCTACATTTCAACATTTTGTTTTAAAGTATGGCACTCATAATAAAGGCAAACCAACATTTTCGTTTAGTTCAATCTTCTAGGATTATTCAATGAGCGGTAAACTTTTTTTTAGTGTATGGATGCCTTTTGTTGATTTAGTGACCAAGAAGAAGATAAAAATATTTTGTCCAAGCAGCAGCTTATGTTTGTACAAAGTTTTATAAAAATATGTTAGTTGGAGCCAACAACATATAATAGAGGGCACACACATGGAGCCAGATTGAATTTGTTTTTCTTCTAGTTAAAATTGTTATTTAATAATTTTTTTAAATCCTTGACTTTTGATTGAATAATCTTTAAGTTAGGCTATTCCCAAGCTTTGAGAATTCTGGATACTTTGTGTAGATTTATTAACTTTTCCAGCTATCACTTAAGGTTATTTCTAATAAAATTGGACTGTAACTATATCTTACCTCAGATATCACGGAAAGGCGAAATTTGCGAACAGTTTTGCTTCTGACGTATTTGCAGCTGTTGTAGTACATGGACCAGGAGCAACCAAATGTGAAAGACGCCCCACACGTGTTTGGGTCTAGACCTTGACACGCACATGTCCGTGGCTTGTTAGTAGCACAACGCCGTGTATTCGGCAGACCATACCTACAAAACCAGTGAACAAGACTCTCAAGTCAACGTTTTAACACAAAAAGTTGAAATATTACATTAAAACTACCAGAGATATATTTTTGGAGGGAAAGAATGAAAGATAAGAGTAAGGGATTGGTTATTATTTTATTTCAAAAATTTAAGCTTTTTTACTGTTCATGAATGTAAACAAAAGCCAAATAAATATTCATTAACTACTTCAAGAAAGTGTGTTAAGCTTTGTTTTATTTTTAACTCATTCCCTGGTGCGCGAGTAGCACAGCTTTCTGCGTTAGGCCGGCTGCCATTTTTCTACGTGTATACTCTTACCTGACCTATATTTTTATTACTCATTTATTTTCTCATTTATTACGTTATTCATGGTCATATTAAAGCATTAAGCTGGTGGATTCATCTATCAGCTTCAATATGAAGTATTCAGACTGGCTAAAAGTACAGTGGTTCATCAATAGATGGCATTACAATAGCTTATTAGTTATTGCAATAATATGTTGAATCACACCTGCACCAGGAATGTTCAGGCAAACGAAGACATTCATCGCCAGTGTCTGGCAATGTATTAAGATAAGAACCATTAAAATAGAAGATAATATTTTATTAATTTTAGTAGTCAAATTCACACCTACTGGTTTATTATATAACTTGGGCTGAAAAGGAGACCACCTTATTTTATAGAACTATACAAACGTTACAAAATTGTTTTCTAAGGAACAAAATTATGTAATGATATTTTATCTGAGAAAGTTTTTTTAGAATAGAGCTCTGAGCTTGATCAAACTTTAAAGTAAATAGCATATCCAGCACACTTACCTGAGTAATGCTGGAGTAGAGATTGTTGATACAACATACTAACACAAACATAAAGAAACTTTCAACAATTTCCGAGTAACACAATAAAGTGGCATGTTCTAACTGAAGGTAAGAGAGCCGTACCGATTGAGTTTGTGAACAAGCATGTTGTAAACATCGTCAGCTTGATTGGATGAGACCCCCTCCCAAGCAACTATCACGACCACAATCCATGCTGTGGAACATTTGTGACCCTTTCGGTGTTTCACAACACACAGGATTTTTTCATCATAACTTTCTCTGCGAATTATCTGAAAAATAACATTTCATAGTTAAACTAAGCATTAGTACATAGATTAATATACAAGAGTGATAAGTTTGAAAACTGGTAATGCCTAACATTTACATAAACTTACCAAAACCCTTATATAAATTATAAAATATTTTTAACTAGAGATGTCACATTACCTGTTTTTCTCGATTCCAATTCTTAAATTCAACCTAGCTTTTTCAATTATCGATTTTAATTCCTAAACATTTCCTATTTCACTATTTTTCCAAGCATCAAAACTCATATAAAAACACATTTGTTCTACTTAATATCATGCAAAAAAAAATTTGTTAATAGTAGTAAAAAAATATTCATTTTTAATTTCAACAAAGATAAAGATCAGTTTTACCAAGTGAAACATATTATACATAATTAATCAAATAATTAGGAATTACAATAGTAAGCATGTATCTTTACCTATAAATAATGCCTCAATGAACCAAACGTTTATAAATATTTAAAAAAAAAGGTATAATAAACAATTGTTGAAAACACCAGTATTTTAAATTCACCAAATAGGGTCGTTAACCAATATAATGGCAAACAAACTAATACAAGAGATAATCGATTACTAATATCATTCTGAATTTTGCCATTTTGCTTGGTCCCCAGTACTTTCATTGAGAGCTGAAAATCAAGAATAAATCTTAATACTACCATTGTCAATTCTTTCAATACCAATAAGAATTAAGCATATTGATGCATCAAGGAATAAAGTTTTACATCCCTATTTTTAACACATACCAATGCTATTTTTTTAATGTTTAACATGTCTTACTAACCATCCTGAATATCTACATATTCACACTGGTGAGAGAGGGTTGAATAAGGAAGGGAGATAGAATTTAGAGGAAGTGTAACCCACATTTGCATGGAGGGAAGGTAGAAAGAAATCCATTCAGGAAAAACTATATCCTTTCAGGATTATAAATTGCCTGCAAACCAAACCAGACAAGGTTGACCCTTTTTTCCGTATGCACACAGATACAGATTACTCAACTATACTTACCCACTTGGCTAAAGGGCACCCCTGCACAGTACTGCCTTCCTTTCCTGTATAAACAATTTTTTCAATGCGTAAGGCATTTTTGGTGACTCCTGTTCTCATCTCAAGGTCTGATCGCAGATCGGTGATGCTTGCAGCAGCCCCCAAGTGTGTGTAGTATAGACCTGGCTCTGAGGCGTCTGTACAGAAATACATCCTTCTTTTCACAAACTGTATAATGGACAGTAGTTGTACATTTGATTGGAATAAATTTATAGAACTGTGAATACTAAAACTTTGAGTCACAGCCAAAAGATACTCAGGGTAAAGTTCGACAGATTTATAGGCTTAGTAATTTTGAGTTTGTTGAATAAATCTATTTATCTTTGATTTATCTATGTGAGATGATTGGAAACTAACTGATTACTCTTATCTCAACCTGTCTGGATGTTGTATGTAAAATGTGCAGGTGGGGTGAGGGGAAAAGAGATCTGGGTGGAAGGAAGAACAAAACAGAGAGGGTAGAATGAAGAAATCTGGCCATTGGAATGTTGCTAAGATCAGAAACTGAGCTACTTTTTTTTTTTTTTTGGAACTGGGTTTTACTGCCTGTTTAGGTTATACGCATATGTACTATTTACACATGAGCTAGGGATGAGGAAGTTTGCATTTAGAGGAAGTGTACCCAAATTTGAGTGGAAGCTGAGTGGAAAACAATTTTGGAAAAAACACCCTCGATACACCCAACCAGTATTCGAACCCCAACTCCCTGTCATCAGCAATCTGGTATTTTGCAAGACTGCCGCCTTAGACCATGCAGCCACCTAAGCAGTTAGCCTAACTTGTTGTTGAATGGAGGAATGTAGGGGACAGAGCTAGAGAAGGTAGAGAAAGGCATCTCTTTATAGGGCTGGTATAACACACAGCCTAGTTCAAAAATGTATTTATTATATGAATCTTGAAAAATACTGATTTAACCTCTTTCTTTGATATTAGGATGTGGGTTAGTGTAAAGGTCAACACCATGTAAATAGCCCAACTTTGGACAGATAAGGAATTGGAGGCTTGTACTTAAATAATATAAAGTTAATTTAAATCTTAATTCATTTGTCAGTAGCTATCACAAATGTATTTAAAAAATATTTTATTATTATGTAATCGACACAGCCTGAAAAAAATCCTTTTCAAAGTGTCTAGTCAAACTGACTTTACCAGGTTTTCTAGATCTTATAATGTTTTTCCAGCTACCTCAGCTGTCTACTGAGCTTAGGGTCTTGAGTTTGATTCTCGAAAATTTATCTTCAGTGAAATGTGGGTTTACCTTTTCATCTAGATAAATTAAGGCCCAGGACTGGATGTTGTGCCTGTCCTAATCTTAAGTTAGATTATAAGGCATTTGAAGCTAAAACAAGCCTAGCCAGCTGGTAGTGGAAAATATATGGCTTTAATAAAAAACTGACCCAGTTCACAGGATGGAAACAGCAATGGATGTAAAGTAAAGTAACTTATATTACAAACAATATTTTAAAAAGATCACCACTTAATTTAATAATATTCTTAGATACATAAACATTCTGAAATTGTACCACTCTATCAAAGGGGTTAAAGCAATTCAACTCAAAGCGATGGGTTATTGGGTAGTGCAATTTAAGTTACATTTTATTGAGATCATATTGAGGCATTTAAATACCGCCTTACACCAATACAGTTTAAAATTTTTGGAAGACACGTTCTTTTTTAGTTTATTCTTCCTACAATATAATCGAATTCTCGTGCATGTGCATAATCATGACTCAACTTTGGCTAAAGACACGCGGGAAAGGGGCAGGAAGACTACACGAAAATCACTTGTTCTTTGAGGAGTGAGATTCGTCTGCTCAACAGGAGCAACTGTGTTAAAAGAGATTTGCGGTGAATAGTAACAGGAAAAAAGTTTTGACTATTGTAAATATAAGCTGCAAAATTTTGTGTATATGTGTATATAAACATTCCTGAAATTTTATCAAATTCCCAGACTTTTCCCTGACAAAAGAAAATTCCCTAACATTTCCCTGTTTACCAGGGTTTCCAGGTAACTGGACACCCTGCTTTTATGTTCCCAAAACTCTTTCTTGTATCTTTGTCTATAAATACATTTTCAGCAGTTTTATTCAAATGGAATCATACCAAAAAAAATTAATGAAAGGTTATTTTAGATATTTAACCATTCACCTTGGAAATATAAAGTACTGTAGTTATAAAAATATTTATTTTTAGACAAAAAATTTTGAATGATGTCATTAGTGTAAAAAAAAAGTGTATTTAATGTATCAAAAATGAGATTGCCTACTTACATGCCTCAGAAGGAAAGCAATCGCAATGAGGAATTTCAGGTTTGACATTGTTCTTAAGCATTTCAATGTCATCCCTCAACTTCTTGATACACTCATCTGGGCTGCCATCAGATGTTTGTTCATCATCTTGCTCATCCTCTGTATGTATCCCGTGGTAACAACCGTCGCCAAGATGCTGAGTGGTTGGGGTGTCTGTACCCCCTTGACGGCAACACCATGGGCCCGGCACTCTGCCCAATATCAGGGGACCCCCTTCTCCAGAAAACTTATAGTTATGCTTTACTTTTCTTTCATTTGAAGGGAAGAAAATTTGTTTGGCATGATTCGGCAATGGTTTATAGAATTCGTTAGATAAAATTGTTTGCCTAACATCATGTTGGTTTGGGGCATTCACATTTTCAACAAACTGATTTTGTGACAACTTTTTAGATTTGTTTTTTGTTACTGATGGTTTTTCCCTCTTTTTACTGTTACATGTGTTCCAATCAAATTGATGCTGAGGTGAATAGCTCTTAGGGAATTCAGTAAAATTTGAAAATGAAACATTACCTTCATTTGTATTATAAGGATTTGAACGGTTAAAATTTATAACTGGTTTTCGAATTGTCATTGTTTCACCAGATGTCTTAATTGATTTTGATATGGGTCTTGAAAAATCATGAACAGGTTCTTTCAATTTGTTTGTGCCATTTAAATTTGAAATTCCTCCCACCCACCATTCTTGGAGTGATTTGGTACGATTTGGGGTTGTACACTTTTTTAAAAGTTTAGTTGGATTTTTTAAAGGTTCTTTTTTGATATGGCCACTATGATTGTGGTCATTTTCATTTGATAATGAAGATGAATTATGTTGTTCATGTGTTTTCAAAGGTACACACCAGTCTAAGCAACTTTGATCATTATTTTTTGCTTGCTGAATATTCACATCAACAACCTTATGTTGGAAGTGCTGTAAAACCGGTGAAACAGAAGATGATGAAGGTTTTGTAGCAGCATTAGTTGAGGAATAGTTCATGAACAAGTGATCTGAATATTTTTCCTCTTTAATATGATTTCTGCCTGATAAATACATAGTAGTATCTACTTTCTTTGGCAAAGTTTCATTGCCGGATGTTGAATTACTGCCTTTATCCGAATTAGAGAGGAAGTCATCACATGCAGGATTTATTGTGCATAGGTTGTTGTCTTGGGCTGTTGCTTGGTTCATAAAAGAATCATCACGTTTATTTATATCTTCATGTGACCATTCAAGGCTTTTAATATTTTCTGTAGTCTGTCTGTTTGACACCTCAAAATTAGAGGCAGTGATTGAATTTTTGACATGTGATGCTGACTGTCCTACTTGACGTTTTTCATCATAAGGCACTTGTGTGTTGCTCCCTATATTTGCATCTGTTGCGGAATCATGAGTAGCGCTGTTACTGAAGGACATTCTTTGCAACCGGTAATGCTGTTGGACTTGTTGGTTAAACTGCTGAACTTGTTGTTTGATTTGTTGCATTTGTTGCTGGTATTGTTTTTCGTTTTGTTCCTCAAGCTGTCTTTGTTTGCTCAGAACGGCTTCTTTTAGACGACTTTTTAAGTCTCTGTGTGCATGCAATTCCTGACGTTTAGAGTTTTCCATTTTGTTTTGTGTTACAGAACTATTTCCACCTTTATTTATAAGCTTTTCGGAGTGACTTTTTGGTAGCAATTCTGTGTATTCCTGGTTGTATGAAAACTTAACATTCTGTGTTGGTGAAGATGACAAAGTGGTATTTCCCTCACGTAATATGGTGGATGTGTTTTTCAGTCTGTTACAGTTATGTGGTAACTGCTGTTGGGTTTTAGGTGGGAAAACCTTTTGGTAAGAAGTCCAGTTGCTCATGTTATTAACACCAGAATCCGACATCTCACTAGTACCAACATTGTATTGTGATGTATGTGGGTTATTTGTGTACATGGTAGGTGAACAACTCGTGTGGATGGTTGATGGACTAGATACATTCTGAAACATGATTAACATCAGCTATTATATTTTTTAATATATGTGTTATAAGAGTTACTAAGATAATCAGTTACCTATTTAATTATTCTGTAAGTATACTTATGCACATGGCTAGTGTTTGAAAACAGAAACAGCATTTATATTTGATAAGCAATGTATTTATTTTATTAAAAGCTAGTAGTTTAGGCTATCACAACCTATTAGCATACTTTCATCTTCATACTCTACTAAAAAAGGTTTCATCCCTAATAAGGTCAATAAATGGGTTATTTACCCCATTCATGCCCTAATGATAGAGGATTGACAAACAGCTTTTTCATACAATTGTATATAGGCCTAATACAATTTGTACAACACCTAAAATAAAAGTTTTAGGGGCCTACAATTTAACAAAGCAAGGCATGAGTAGGGTACTTTAGACCAAATACACACACATCATAGCAAAGAAAATATGAAAGAACCACGGTGGAAATGATGTGTACAGAACCACCGGGAGTGCATCCAAATGGGATTCAATCATCAACCTTCTTGCCAATAGACATGTTCAACACAAGTCTCAATACCTTACACCTCTCAGCCGTTGCAGAAAGTTGCAAATAACAAATCCCCCCTGAGTTACTAGTCCTTTACCCTCCTGGTAGTGTATTTTCTTACTGAGTTTGGAAAGAAAGGTTTGATTTCAAATGAAGGTGAAAATGTATCACTATGAACGTGTGCTTGTTACCTTTCATAAAGTGATAAATTAACAGTTTGAGGTCTGGTTTTTGTGTTTGTCCTAGACTTAAGTTAGAGTAAACTGCTAATAGAATGTACATAAATATGTAGTTAAAAAAGTGCTGGATTTCTATAATTTATAGAAATTAGAGGACTGTACCTAATTACTCTGAACCACTTTGTTTAGCACCTCGTTTCCCCAGCCCTTTTAGTATTAATTACACTAATATACTAGGAATGAGGAAGGTTGGATTTATAGGAAGTGTACAAGAAAGTATGTAGGAAAAATACTGCAAGGGAGACTAAAACAATCAGACAAGAGCAGAAGATAATAGAGGAGGAAGAAGGGTGGAAGGAAAGCGGAAGATGAACGCATTTTATTTAAAATGACCCGGCCACAGGCTGGAGACAGTTGATGACGAAGAGTGGGCATACCTACTTTACATCTAGATTTATTCTACTACCGGTACCGTAAAATAATTTCATGCAGTTTTTGTGTGCAGCTATTCTACAACAATCATGCCAGCTAGAGATAATATGTATCTAAGGCGATAGTATATTTTCCATTAGTTAAAAATATTTTACTGAATTTTTATTTTCTCTTTGTTTGTTTGTTAAACATGTTAAACAATCACAGCTAATAGGATGTTCAGTCAAAACATATTTTAAAATTCCTCAACTTTTCCAGCCTCTATATAAATATAAATATTAAGTATCCAGGTATTAACATACTTACTTTATGGCATTAAGAACTTGAAAACTCATTGCCACAGTTAAATATGTAGATATGCCACCTATTCCTATCTTGAGATAGTTCTATCCAATCCATCTCATTACACCCTTTCTCTTTCAGGTTCATTCTAGTGTTATCCTCCCATCTGCTTCTAGGTCTTCCCAATGGTGTCTTCTCATTGGGTTTGCCAGTCAATACCCTTAGCACGGTTCTAGATTCTTTCCTCCACACTGCATGTCCTGCCCACCGTAATTTACAAGACTTGATTATCCTAAAACTGTCTTGTGATGAGTACAAGGTATGTAACTCATCATTATATATCTTCCTCATCGCCCCAGTATTCTCATCCCTTAAGTATAGGTATTAAAAACATTGGTTTAATAAGATTGTTACTTAATGTAATAATATATTTAGACACATACACAATCTGAAATTTTGTCACTCTATGAGGAGTTTAAGGGGTTTCAACGTAAAGCGATGGGCTATTGGGTAATGCAATCTAAGTTAGATTTCAGCAAGATCATATTAAGCCATTAAAAAATTGACTTACACCTGTACACTTTTAAATTGTTTAGAGACACATTATTTTTTAATTTAATCTTTCTTTATCATAAGTGAATTCTAGAGTACACATAACCATGATTCAACTTAATATAGACGCACAGTAGAGGGGTGGAAAGATGACAAGTAAATTCCATGTTGACTTTGAGAATTGAGATTAGAATAATCAACAGGGACAGTTGTGTTAAAATTGAGACTATTATGCTCAATTGTGTTAAAAGAGATTCACAGTGTGTATTAACTGGAAGAAAAATGTTATTACTTGTAAAATAAAGGTGACAATGAAGAGGTAAAAATTCCAAAAATTCTATAGAATTCCCTGAATTTTCCAAGATTTTTCCCTGACCAAGTAAATTTCCTGACATTTCCCTGTTTTCCACGTCACTGACTTTAACCATTACATGATATGAGTTGAGGACCCATTATGTGCGGCGGGGTGGGTTTTTTTATTAAATTTTCCCACCCCTACCCCAAAGACCACATCATTCAGCCCGCCAGGGCGCTATAGTTTTTCTATATGTTATAATTGTTCAATGTATGTTTGTTTTCGAGAGCCCTACGGGGCTGGTGTTAACTGTTTCGTAATCAATATGTTTCCTGTAATTTTTCATGTATATATATATTTTGATGTTATATAAATAAAACGCTTAAAAAAACATAGCCTAAGTTGTCTTTGTTTTAATGTCACATTTTAAAGAAAATAGAAACATTAGTTTTTTAGAAATAGGCCTACCGTACAGTAGAGCACTAAAGAATCTACTTTGTCAAAACTTGAAAATTGACTCCATGCACATTCTGACAAATTATTTCAATTTAAATAACAATGTAAAGTTACAAATCACATGTCAGTGTCCTCTTCAAATTATACTTTCAACAACTTACCTGAAAAAGACTACCCCAACAACTGCCACCTCCATCTACCATTTCTCTCTGTTGATCATAACTGGTACCGGTACTAGGGTATCTATCCATGCACTGAGTAAACACTTTACTGGCATATACTCTTCCCCCACTCACTGTGTTTATAACCGAGGTCGCTAGACCACCGACCATTCGTTCATTGGTGGTCCCCATTGTCGTCGGATGTTGTAAATAACCATTGCTGTCAAGAGGGGAGAGGGACTGGTGCTCTCGTGAAGATTCTGAGAGAAGCGGCGATCTACTTTGAGCTTTGAACGTTTGAAAATCTGTTTGTTCCTGATATGCTAGAACAAGAAAATAAGATAGGAGATAGTACTCATCATAAAGAGCCTTCCATACTTAAATAAATTAAAATTGCAACTAACATTGATAAACTATACAATTAAAAAACTCACAAAATAATATTTAGATTATGTCATAGATACAAAATGTGCATGGCCCTATGGTAATAGGACCACAGATAACATTAGTGTTTTCATAAATATTTATGTTCCTTAAAATAGATATAGATTGTAAAGTAACAAAGAAAGTAACTATAAAATGATCTTTAGGAAGTGTACTATAAGGTACAATTAAGTTTAATGTGCAGGTGTATCGACATAAAAAAAAGCTCTTGCCTGTCAGACAAGAGTGGTGCCACCACGTAGTTAAAGCTTAACCTAAATTATAATTAGGACGAGATATGCATGGTTGTTATTTATTGAAAAGTTTTTAAACATTACAAACTTAATTAGGTAAAGTATAACCTACCATTTTGATTGGAGTTATTGTAAGAATTGTTTGGCGGGGGTATTGAGTTTGGAAAGCATGCTCTTATGGACGGTAAACCGCTATTGCCGGATTCCACTGCTGCCCTCAGCTGAACAGGCAAACCTTCACTAATATTGCCATAGAACGGCATTGTAAACAATACCTGCGACAAAGAAAGAATGTCAAAATAACAAGACTTCTTTTAATCAGTAGGCAAAGTCATTGTCTGAAATACAGTTCAAAATATGATGAGAGTCCGTCCTGACAAATTATGACAGGCAGTTAAAGATTCTAAAATAACATTATAACATATGACGGTTTGTTTAGCTCTATGCTCCTTAGAAATTAACATAACTTATCATCTTTTTACAGGAGATAGAAACAATTTGCAGCCTACATTTATCAACCAAAATATTAAAATTGAGAAAATGAAACATATCATTAATTTTGTGACTTTCACACACAGAATTTAAATTATAGGACAAGACAGATCAATTAACAAATATTAACTTGATATATAACCCACTTTGGTGGCTACTCTCACAGAAGACTAGACTGTAGATGATGGAGAGGTCGAGGTTCAAATCTCGGTCGGGTGTATTTATTTAGCACTGCGTCTTACTACTTGTTCGGGTTATATGCTTCAGTACTAATTATGCTAGTGGGTTAGGAATAGGGAAGGTTGAATTTAGAGGAAGTGAGCCCATATTTGCGTGGGGACACCCCCAGTTCACCCAATCGAGATTCAAATCTCAATCTTCCCATCCTTGGCAGTCTAGCTCAACCCAATACCAGTGTGTTATCTAACTACGCCCCTGAGGCGGGTTTTGGTCGGATGTACCAAGGATGGTTTTTCCAAAATGGTTTTCAACACAAATGTTGGTACACTTCCTATAAATATAACTTTCCTAAGCCTTAAAACCAATATAGTAATTAGTAGGCCTACATAAGTGTATGGTCCGGACAGGTAGTAAGACGCGGTGCTAAAAAATAATAATATAGGCCTAAAAGGCTAACAAGTTTAGTGAAATGAGCCTGAGATTAAGCGTCATTCTATATATTAGGCTAAACACTAAAACTAATATGAATGATCACATCATCTAGATAGTTGGAGTAGCCTAAATAACTCTTTGATTATCTCTACTCAGGTGACGTAAACATCTCTACCAACTATGAACCATCCCAGGTCTTATACGCGACCTTGGTACTCAATTAAAACAAATTGAAAACACCATGCCCAAGTCAATGATGGGTGTGTTTCTGATAGCTCAAAATACGATCTCACACATCCATCACAAACTGCCTTAAATTAAAACTGATAAATAGCTTTGAGCATGGGAGAAATCTTGGATAGCTTAGTAGCCTAGTAGAGAAATGTGTTCCAATATTGGGCTCAGTCTTCGTGGTAAGGTGTCATTTTTCAAACATATTTAAATCAATCTCTTGAACAGCTTATTATCTGTTAGTACCAATTATAATTTAAACCAAATGATTCTTTTTTTAAAGATTTGTTTATTTTTCAACCGTTGTTATTTAGAAGAGACCAGCTTTGGTGGCCGCATGCTCTAAGGTGTTACTCTCGCTATAGGCTAGACTGCCGATGATGGGGAGAACAAGGTCAGAATCCTGGTTGGGTGTATCAAGGGTGTTTTTTCCTAAATGGTTTTCCACTCTCATTCAACACAAATGTGGGTACAGTTCCTCTAAATTTAACCTTCCTTATCCCTAACACATTAGTGTAATTAGTACATATGTGTACAATCCGAAGAGGTAGTAAACAGTGTTCTGCCCAGGGATTTTTGGGCTGCTGATTTTATTGACTGCCAGGCTAAAATCAATGTTTGTTGCACAAATCATCAAATATTGCAAAATATGTCAATGTCCCTGCAGCTACTTAATAATGTTACTCGGCTGGAAAAAATAACTGGGGAGAACTCTGAGGGTTGTATGCAATAACGTATAGTGAATGCTTACTGTACCGATAGTGTGATCCCTTTTAACCTATGATGACACAATCAAACCCACACTACTGTCAACAAAGCATCCACTTAGTCAAGTTCTTGCATACGGTACTAAGTAAAATTCCAGCCAACTGTGAAAAAAAATTATATACCAAATAGGTCTAGGTCAAACTCTTGGTGGCAAACATATGGTACTAGGTCTAGGCCTACATGCTCACTGAAAGGGAAACAACAAATAGTATGAAGTCAAAGGCCAAACTCCTCCTCATGCAATATCAATTTTATTTTCAATATATAGGACATCAAGGACTTTATTTTTGCAGCATGTCTCCCTACCTGTTCGGGTTACATGCCTTTCAAAGACATCCTTGGTGACAATTCGAATAAGTCAACATTGGCCCATTTAGTATGTGATGCAGCTATTGGGAGGGAAGACCATGGTGTCTACTCAACTTGACCAATCAAATTCCTGATTCTTTCCCTGATTTCCCCTGATCATTTCTTAAAATTCCCGACTCAAAAGTTTGTCACACCCTTCTATCCTCTGCCCCACTCCTCCCCCCCTCCCCCCAAGTTTTTTGTTAATATTGTTTATGAATAATAATAAGTTGATATTTCCCAGATTTTTTTGTAATTTAGCCAATTCCCGATTTATTCTCGTTTTTTTACCCGGCCACTTAAATTCCCGGCCAATTCCAGTTTTCCCTAATTTTCCCGGATGGTAGACACCCTGGGGAGACCTTATGTGGCGAGGAGGCTTGCATAAAGAAATTTTTAAATTGCAAATAGTAATTTATTGTATAGTGCCTACATAGACTGTAAATTGCAAATTGTTTATAGTCTATACATATACTATAGCAACTGTTTCCCCCAACTGTGTTATGAGTATACCCAGGGATGGAAGAAAATAACGCGAACTTTGGCGTGATATCACTTATTTCTATAAGCTTTTTTTTCCCACCTATCATCGCTTTGTTTAGCTTACCACTAAGTTTGTTTTTTATTAAAATTTTGAATGAAGGTTTAAATATAAAATAGTAGATACCGGTATTTGTTTACTTTGTTTTATGAAGAGCTGTAAGTCGTACGTTAGGAAGGCCACGACCCCCAAAGGATTACACTGCTGGAAAAAGTTTGGGAAACACTGCACCTAAGCATCTTATGATAATGTCCATCAAGGTATTCGTGCATTCATTATGTTGTGATAATGAAGAGGTCCATGGACATAAATCAGAAATAAACCTCTTCAGACTAAAGCAGCTTATAATCTTATACCCTAAGTAATTATTGTGTTGTTGGGCTATCTCAAGTAGTTTTCTTTAGTAAAATCAGTATAGCCTTGCTGGGGAAATAGCTCCAAGCCTTTCATGTGATTACAAACGTGTGTAGTGTGTGATGGAAGTGATAATTATTCAAACAGTCCAATGTCTACTAGACTAATATTATAAATTTGATATTGATTAATGAGTTAAAGGACTCCTTAGGCCAGGATAATGTAAACCTCTAGCAAAGTTAGAACTTACATTTAATTTGTCAAGTTTATTTACATAGGTTAATATATATTTATACAGTTACGTGTTACGTTCTATCACACATTTTTCAACAAATTATAGTTTATGTTAACCATTTTTAAATGGTTTTCACATGAAGTCACACGTAAATAATAACAATTATCAACACAATAAATATAGGCCATAGGCCTACTCACTCAGGCTGTCATAGTATTGCCAATAGATTAAACATAAAGTTTCTCTATTGTACTCACAAATATCTTTGATCATGTGTTGTCAAACTCAGCCACACCACAGACGACCCCCCACAAACAACCGACCAACGGTATAATAAATAGAACATAGTTGTTAAGAACAAGTCAAATACCTACACAATGAGAATGTAGCCTCTTTTTCTCCTTCAGAACTAAAGCAGGCATACAAGGGACAAAATAAAATAATAGAGGTAAGATAAATGAAGAGCGAGCCGAAAGGACGTCCAAAAAAGTATATATTATGAAATAATATATATACAATCATGATATCACCAACCCACTCAGCAGAAGCGTAACTAGAAAATAAGATTATCTCCAGAAAGGTATGATATTTGGAAAGAACCTGAATAGAAGTGAAAACATTGCAAAATAACGGGATAAGAATAGCTTTATTTAATCAATAACAAATAGATATATGTATATATTTAGTTAAACTTTTTAGACCTGTTTAATCCGAATTAATTAAGACTCGATAATTTCAAAAGGTTTCATAAAAAAACAATAGCTTACTCGTCCAGAGGACTCACAAATAATAAACCTTTTTTCTCTAGTCCTATTACTCTTGTTATAAGACATCATAAATATTGGACGTAATATCGCCAACGTTCCCCATTTTAAATGGCTTCAAATCACAGCAATATAAAATAAATAAAACAATGTAAATTCCCCTTTTTATATTCCCCAATTTTTAGGTTACTGATAGTTAGGTTGTTTTCAAGTTTATATGCCATTACAACCGTATAAAAAAAAGCTTCTGTTAATTTCAAAATACCCAACCTTTTAAGCTTAATTTCGCAATCCTCACCGCTGGGCAGCCAAAAAATATTTTTATTGCTGAGTTAACCAAAACAAAGTAGATAGGCGTTAACAATTTGGAGTGAATTTATTGGAGAATTTCTTTAGCACCCCAACTGGACACCTAGTTTTTTTTTGTGTGTGTGACATGGTTTAAATGTGGGCTTCAAGATAGTGAGCTATCGATGGTCATACCAAGATATTTTGCTTTCATTACTTGTTTCAGTACATTATTCCCAAAGCTTATCTGGTAATTATCTATATTCTTTCCATCTTTGTTTCCCGATCTAGTAAAAATGATGTAATTAGAAGTAAAAATTACGTAGCGTCTTGTTGGTGGCCAGCCTTGGGTCATTTTTTTGTGGAGTACAGATTATTCTTCAATTATGAGAATTTTTCAATAGTACTTTCTTTAATATTCCATGTTAACACATAACAAACTATAAAAACCAGTCGGTCGTAGATGCGAGACGCAAGTCACTCCGAGTGAAGCTACCTTAACTAATCTAACCCTTAATTTGTGCTTAAATAAATATAAAATTATTTGGGATGGTATTTGGGTAAAGACTTTTAAAAAAATGCAAGTTGAAATTTTATTTCAATTAATACGTTCAATATTTTTGCTATTAACGGCCTCATTTAAAAAGTCAAAATGATAAGGTTGTCTTGTTTATGAACTCAACTGGCCACGTCGCGGTAAATAAGTGGGGGGTGTTCCTGGCTGTTTGGAAAGTATATCTCAAGGACTATTGAAATTAGAAAAATATTGTTGTTGGCAGCTGACCTCATCCGGTTGGCTTGACATAAACTTTCTTTGATAGTGATCTGTGGTTTAACTTGTCAAATATTATAGTAGGAAATTGAAATAAATATACAAAATTCTTATTTAATCGGAGATAGCCATTAACGTTTTTATTTATGTATAAACTATGGCTTCTGTGAGTTAACGTTATAATACACTTATTTTTATCTCACAACCATTGTGTATTCACGTCTTGGTTCAAAATATTTATCAATACATGTTTTATCTTACAATAAATTTGTTCTAGAAATAGGTCTAGGACACGTCTGCAATAGTGTATTCCATAATGATTTTATTTTAAATAGTTTCAAAATATGCCATCGATTTTTCCGCCCCTGAAATTGATGTTATTGTTGTTTTTGTTTTAAATATCTAAAAAAAAGGTTATTTGGTTAAGGCCTATTTCAAAATACCTCAAGGGCTAACTGACACTTCTACCACCAAGCTTACATAAATGTCCACCCACCTAAACCTATGGCCTATTTGTTATTATATTAACTGAGATTTTAAAACCCTTATTTTTCTACAAATAAGAAAACATTTTAATATTGCCCAAAAGCGTTCAACTTTATTAGTGCACGGTCCTGTCTGTGGGTGGATCCAAAAGTTTCTCTGATGGGGCAGCTAAAAAAACCCACTACAGCCTACACAGTCCCAACTATTTTATTTGTGCGTTATGATTAATTTTTATATGTTCGTTTGTATGCACTATCATTAACAATGCTAACCTTTATTTTTTGAAACAATTAAAAGCTAGGGCCTAGAGTTTATTTGTTTTTCTGCAACTTTGTCATGGCTATTTAATGTGGGACTGAGTTGGGGATGGTGTCATCATGCTAGGCCTACTGTGGAAATATTTTTTCTTTGTCACATTTTCAAAAATGTTTCTTTTTAATGCACACAAGACTATGATGAATCAAGTAATAACAATTTAGTAATATTGTTTGTAGGCTTTCAGGCATTAAAATATTAAAGATGTAGATTATAGGTACTGGACCTAAGTTACGGGATAACATTAAAACATATTGCTTGCATAAATGTTCATCCACATAAACATATATATATAGGCCTATTCGGGCACTTAAAAAATATATATATAATATAATAAACTTAACCCATCACATATCATTAAATTATACAAATTTATATTTATTTGAAAATAATGAATAATACAATACGTTAGGCATATTATTTTAGCAAATAACACTTTGTTGACATATGGAAGGCAGGGCTGTGGAGTTGGTATGCCAAGCCCTCTACTTAGACTTCTTCATAAATGGCTAAAGTAGGCCTATATTAATTAGTAATAACAAATTTAATGAAGTAAAATGCCCCAATACAAATTACAGTGGGAAACTTCTTTGGTATTGTGAATTTGTATTTGAATAAATTTGTCAATCAAAACTACAAATATTGGTCCTAAAGCATACAAAATTATGGCATTAAAATGATATTTAATTATATATTGTTATAATTTTAAATTTCTAATTCGAGGAAAACTACAAACAATGTTATGTTTTTAAATATTGTGTTAAGGTTCTATGTATGTGTACTAATTAAAATAACAAGTTGGGAATAAAGTAGATTACATTTAGAGGAAGTGTTCCCACATTCGCGTGGAGGGATATTGTGAAACCATTTAGGAAAAACCGCCCTCATTGCACCTGACTAAGATTCGAACTCCAAGTTCCATGATTGGCATTCTATAGTCTAAATTGTGAGAGTGACACCTTAGACCTTGCAACCATTGAAGCAAGTAATATTATTGTTGTATGAATTAAAAGTGATAAAACCTTTTTTCTTTTAACTAGACATTGTGTTAGTAATGAAAGTGGCATGGTGAAATGAGGAATTTTATTCCGTTTACTAGCTCCGGGTAATTATTGTGAGATTCAAGAAACCAATAGTTATAATATTAACATGTGAATCACCCTTATGGTTTAAGATTATTGACGCTGTTTGTAAGTGTGTTTTTTTTCACTATAAATCCTTTTTCCGAAAGAATGCCTATATGTAGTCTCTGCCTTACCTATATTCTTTGATCAAGGATTACTATATATGATTAAGTAAAATATATAAATAGATCTTTGACCAAAAAAATATTTTTGGGTAGTCCATTTCAGATATTTAAACTTAATCTATCAACCATAATTTGAAACTTATATGGAATTAGAAATATGGATTTAGAAAAAATGTACCCTCATTTAAATGAAGGGAGAGCACAAAACTATTTAGGAAAAAAACACTCAATATACCAGAATGGGATTTGAACCCGACCTCTCTGTCACTGAAAAACCAGATTATATGAAACTGGCATCTAGTTTGCGTGCCCAGTATGTTTTATTTTTTATCTTCGGAATAGTAAAACGAAAACGAAAATACCTAATTAGTAGGCCTATAAGGCGAATACCAAAATAAAAGAATTTATCAAGTACCTAATTAAATTATTTTTCACTTTTCAGGCACCATTGTTGCACGATGATGACACCTTGGCTTTTGGAGAAGAAGAAAATGTTAACAGAAACAAATCATTAGTGCAAGTATTTTCATTATTTACTTTCTAATTATTGTGGTTCTCTCCACTTTAAGTTGGTTTTAAAATATTTGTCATTTATGACTCCACTAGTAAAGCTGGCATTTGTATTATTCATCCCCTATTCAGGCAATTTATAGATTTTTTTTTACAATTTTCTTTATTTTATAAAACTTAAATCCTGAAGTTATCGTAGTGAATGGAACCAAATTAATTACGATAAAAATACTTACTTTATATATTAATAATGTCCATTAGGCTACTTTAGTGATTCCAAATTTGTGTTTTGTTAACATTCATATTGAAAGGTTCAGTTCCAATTTTTATTTTTTTAGACTCCATTTCTTATATATCGTTAGCTGAACAAATTGAGTAACATGCAAACATAATTATATTCATTTTATTGTTCTTTGAAACAGGTATGTACTTTGACTAGACCAGGTTTGAAGGTAGTAAGAATAAGGTGCAATACAGTGTACAGTTCTCAGGTTCCACTTTGTCATTATTATTATACCAGTGGTAGCAAAATTAATTTGTTTTTACTATAAGAAGTAGGCCCTACCACATTTAAAAGAAACAACAAATGTCACTTTCACATCAAGTTCACTGTCCGCTACTGACTCAACCAATGGCGTCAGTGGTCAGCCAGTAAAGACCAACAAAGGCCGTGTGAAGAGGAGAAAATGCATCTTGTTACAGAATAAACAAAATAAAATGTTGGGCCTTTAATTGCCAAAATGGTAGATTTGCCATCGGGTGTCCTCCATAATTTTTTTAAAATAAACTTTCATATTTCAATTTTTGAGTGTCAAATACAGTCATACCTCGCTAATACGGCGGGTTAGATTCCAGAACACCGCTATAAAGTAAATCAAAGCCTTTTTTTTCACTTGTCAGTGCATATAAAAGCCTAAAAATATATTTGCACCATAATTTATTAAGTGTGCAATAGCGCACCTAAAAAGATGGAAAAATAAATAAATATGTTACAACCGTATTGCTAATCTTAAAACAGGTGAAAAAAACCCTAATAGCAAGGCAAACACAAGCGCAATTACTATTTGAAAAGCACCATATTAGCAAAGCGCCTTAAAGTGAGGTACACCTGTACTAGAAAATATAAATGGTGTTTAAAATGAAATAGTAGCTCAAGTAATTGAGTTAGTAAGGTTAAACACTTGCATGTCTCTTTGGAAGGTTTGATTGTGTATGTATTTATTTTTTATAGGCATCCATATGTGACATTCTTCCATCTGGCATTTCGAGGGTCTGCTATTCTAGCATATTTATTATGTGGGTGGTTCAGCAATAGTTTCATTGCTAGTTTTGTCACAATTATTCTATTGTTGTCAATGGACTTCTGGACAGTCAAAAACATTACAGGTTTGTACAAATTATGCATCGGCTAGGAATGGATGATAAGTCAAATCACAATATTGTTAATAAACTGGTTTAGAAAGAAATTGTCTGCAAATGTGTAAAGAGATATATGCAGTCCAATTTTCATTAGAAGGACCTTATCTGACAGCTCTAGTTACCCTGATTTTGCTAGGAAGAACAGTATCTGGTAGTTACTAAAATAATTTTAATATATTCTTACATCAAGTCATGCTATCTGCAGCTGTTACTTGATAGATATTATCATTACCTATAAAATAACACAAATAATATAGAAATATGTTCTCATTAGGTTTGATACTTGGAGTAATGTACAGTGTTATGAATTATAAACATATACAATATTGAAAAAGCATAAAACTCTTTCAATATTGCTAAAAATCTGTGAACTCCAACTTTACTATAATAATGATTTATTCCATCTCAATTATACATATATATAAATTCTCACCCATTTAACTTAATTAAAATTTCATTACTATTATTATATCAAGTCCCTTATTAAAATTTTCTCTCAATGTTTTTCAAAAATATTGATTATGGCTAAAATCCACAACATATTTGAAAATCGATAAACCTCTCTAGCAATGTATTATTGATATCTTCAACTACCACCAATAAATGGAATAAGTAAACTGGTATTATAGTAACTATATATTATAAACGCTTCACACTTCCATCTTATTATCAATTTCATATTTACACATTATTTTTATTTTTTGAAAATATTCCATTATTATAAAAATAAAACACTGAGAAAAAAAATTAGAACAATGTATTTTTAAAAGCTTAGGTATCCATTGAAATCTCTTTTAGCGGACACCTTCCAGGATCGAAAAATGTATGTTATTAAGATGTGTCCTTTATTTGAAAAAAATAATTTAATTTATTTAAAAAGAATTGTTCTAACACATTTTAATCTATATGAACCTATATATTGTATATATCAACTACAACGATCTAATATGTAAATAAAACGAAATGTGAACAGTCGACTTTCTGTACTGTATTTGTGCACACAAGCTCATACTAAACTGCTGGGACCTACCACTGATGGCTCGGACCTGGGAGGTACGACCTTGAAGTACCAGAGTCATTACTATTTAGGCTATTTTAGAAACTTTCCCCAGAAGGAAAGGCAGGAGTGCTCACACTTCACGTGAGATGGTGGAATTTCTAACATTCCCACAGTAACATACTGAGCATGGACTAATGTTTTCAATTTTTATCTGGTAATTGAAAATTATTATGCATAAATAAGCTTATCTAGCGGTGTCCGTTTTCATTATTGGAGAAACTATTTCACCATAATAGTGTTATTTTGCCAGGGAAATTTAAAATGTCTGCTATTCAGAGGTGTCCATTAAGGGAGATTTCACTGTAATAGTAAAATTAACTGAAAATTGCATTGTTGTTTTGTGTTTTTATGTCTTTCTTATCATGAAAAAAGGAGTATTTATAAAAATTTAAAAATAGAATTGTACCTGTACATGCGAAAGTGATACAAAGGTGGAAGTGTGAAGAGAAAAGTGTATTTCTTATATCAAGGTCTCACCTAACTAACCTTTCAGGTTAGCTTCCTTCCCTATCACTTACATTAGATTAATCTAGAGTTATTCCACACGTTTTATATATTCAAAGCTATTAGGCAATTATTCATTTTATAAATAATTGGGTGACCTGGTGGTCTAGGAGTAAGGTGTCAGACTTCTGTGCTGAGGGTTCGGGGTTCAATCCTCGGTCCCGGCACAGATTTATCTGATTGCCAAACCCTTCCTTCACCTCTGACAGGATGTGTATTAATCACAACTTGTGAATGTGAGGAATACCAGGCCTCCACCGTGGTTCGGATTCCACGTTAAACTGTAGGTCCTCCATTTCATCTCACAATCACCCTACTATTGCACATTAGCGTAAGTGCGTATAACCCGAACGGGTAGTAAGACGCAGTGCTAATAATAATATAAATAATTATAAAGTAAATTGTTAGAAACTACGTCTGTTTCTCTTTTCAGGGAGACTTTTAGTTGGGCTACGCTGGTGGAACTATGTCGATGATGAAGGAACTTCACACTGGGTCTTTGAAGCAAGAAAGGTTGGCATTGGAACTTTTTAACACAAGTAATTTTTTATCATTAATTCTCCCCCCACCTTTTAACCCCCTTCTCCTAACACACATAACAAATGTGTGTATATTCTTTTTGTACAAATTTAAATAGTGTTCATATCTATACTCCAAATGACCTAATTTTTTTTCTTAAGGAAATTTTAAGTTAAAAATATGTAAAGTATAAATTAATTTCACTCGTATTAAATACTCTTTCAAGTGTTGAGCTATTTTGATACTTTACTCTTCCACTTGAATTTGGGGTGATTATTTGTTTGTTTGTCGTGCCAAGTTGATACTGTATGTGCCAAGTTGTCATGTAACCCTTCTCTGCAGGGTAACTTGCAGAACCGAGTTAATGCCTACGAAGCTCAAATCTTCTGGTTGGCGCTGGTACTCTGTCCAATCATGTGGTCGATTTTATTCTTGATTGCTCTCTTTGGATTCAAGTTCAAGTGGCTGGTATGTATACATTACAAGTAAATGTAAAAGGTGTTGCAATAGTGAAGCAACATGATAATTATCATAAAACTATGTTTTTTATTAGGGATGGCTCCTATGAATCCCTAAGAATTAGAAATAATCTTGCATATATGTTACAAACCAAATATAAAAAGTTATTATTCTTTAATTACTAAAAGAACTTGTGGCTTGATGCTTCTTTTTTTTTTCCCCCCCCAGTTATTGGTGTGTATCGCGCTTGTTCTGAACGGTGCTAATTTGTATGGCTATATAAAATGTAAAGTTGGGCATGGAGAGAAAGTAAGCAGTTCCATAACTAATATGACATCAAATTTCTTCAGGAAGCAACTAATTGACAATGTAAGTATTAACAGCTTTTCTTAGAGTAGAATACAGTCATCACCATTGTCATACATTATTTTCAACCTTTGGTTGGGTCAGCCTCGTAAAATGGCTCTATTTTACTCAGTCCTTTTACCATTCTTCATCCTTTACTGATGTCTATTACTCTCCTCACTCACACACTTGCTTCTTGCTCTTACCATTTCTTTCTTGGTCTCTCGCTGTCTTTCTCATACATACTTCTGCTCCATCACTCCTTTTGGGATACCTCTGTCCTTCCATCATTCTTCATCCTCTATTGCCGTTCATTCTTCTTCTTTCACACCCACACTTGTTATTACCTGCAATTTCCATCAATTTCTTAGTTTATTGCGCCTCTTTTTTTACACATGTTTGCTCCACCATTCTCATTGTGATTATTTCCTTTTCCATCCTTGTTACTTGTCCATAACATCTTGCCCTAGCTTCCTCTACAGACAGTATTACATTTTTCCTTCACAACTTCTTCTCTACTTTTTTTTTACATCCATTACTGTTTCCAGCCTATGATCTGGGTCTAGGACAGGAACAACATCCAGTCCCTGGCTGTTAAGTTATCAATGTGAAAGAGTACACCCATATTTTCATCAATGATAAATTTTTGGCCATACCGGGAATTGAACCCGGGACCCTGAGCTCAGTAGAGTAGTAAATATTTATGCTAATACACCCAATAAAATCATTTCTTATGAATGCCCTTAGAAGCCTATGTGATGCAATGTTATGGAATTCCTCTTGCTGGCTAAACAAAAGATAATTATTTTGAATTTGAGTACAAAATTATGAATTCCTTAAATTAGCGCACAGGTCTGAGGTAGAATTACAATTAGTATGGGGCCCATAATTTGCCAGAAAATGTCAGTCACATAATTCGGCTATTTATTTAAAGGGTGTTTTTTCTAACATTCAAGCACAATTCTACCAGGTTAATTTAAAAAAAAAAAACTCGAATGCCTTGTGAATTTTGTTAAAAGTCGGCTTCATTCTAAATTAATATAGCATCGTTGAATAACCCCCCATTGCTTATTTATTGATAAAGTAATTGTTATATTATTTAAACATTTAAAACTCAACTTATTGCGCCAATATTTAACTTTGCGCATGACCCTATTTCTGTTACTAGATGGCCACAATGATGAATAAGTCAACACAGCCTTCAAGTAATTCACCAGGACAAACAAATATTATATAATCAAAAGAGAAGAGCTATCAGCATATATATAGTGACATAAAGAAAAAATATTTTTTAAAGTGGAACAAGGTACAGAAAAGAGTGACAAATAAAATTTGACTTATTAGATCAACAACGCACTTAACACTGCTGTCAATTAACAAAGAGATAATGGTTGCCTCTTCAAGAAAATTCCTCAAGCTATGTTTAGTTATATCCAAACTTATTAGGTGAGAGTGTGAAGTGTATGATACAACTTCATTAAGACGAAACATTTCTTTCTTGTACCTTTTTCACTTTGTAAAATTATGTTTTTCTAAAGTGAAAGGAGGATAGAAGGGCAAGGCCTACACACTTACCAGAAAATTGTAGGCCTCAAAATTCACAATTTAAAACACAGCAAAGCACATTATTATAAAATGTTCAGAGTACATCAATCCCCTTTTTAAGCAGAAGAGAATAAAACGTCAACTGGACTATAGCAGCATGGCTAGAGGGTAGATCATGGTCGCTTAAATACTCATGATCAAGAAACAGGCAGGTATCTAAGTGATCATGATCTAATTCTAGCCATGCTGCTGTAATCCAGTTGCTCTCTTCTGCTGAAGAAGGGGACTGATGTACCCCAAAAAACTTCATAATTATGTTTTTTATTGTGAACTTTGAGGCCTACAGTTACCTAGTAAGTGTGTAGGCCTTGCAGTTCTATCCTTTATTCAATATTTTATTTAAAATAGCCGTTTGGCGCCATTTTTCCTTTGTAAAATGAAAGATAAGAGTTTATCCTAAATAATTTATAAAATAAAAATAATTTCTAGTCGATTTCATGATAACTTTTATTTTGTGTACTATATTGCTTTATTTATAAGAATTCTTAATGTGTTTATATTTGTAAATTAAATGTAATTATGTTTTATATATCCTCCAATTGCCTCGAAAATCTTAACAATATAGATTGTATTTGAACTTAAAATATTATAAATGATTGTATTTACTGACTTTGTAATCCCCAAACCAAAATATATCCACAAGAAAATAAAAAGGCAACGGGTAACAAAGATTTCACATTTTTTAAATAAAAGACAAGGTATTTGAGGGGGGGTACAGAAATAAAAAAACACAGTGTAGAAGTAGGGAGCAGACATTGGCCCAGATGAGGCTAAATCTTGAAGTATAGCCCAAGTAAGACATCTACAGAATCAACATTATTCTATTAAAGATTATGCTAAGAATATATCAATACTTAAAGCTATAGCTTCACATTTACAACAAATATTCGCCAGAGCCCCCTATTGACCAAGAGACTAAGTAAAAGTAAACATTAGACCATGTGATCTAGTGACCCGGATATAGGTTAATTTTTGATTAAATATCTCGCCTTCTTGTGGTCTAGAGAGAGCATGTCTTGCATTTAGAATGATTGAATATGCCAACTAGTGGTCTTAAGACAAATTACTAAACAAATAAATACTTAAATATGCCGTCAAACGGCCTAGGGATTAGTTAAATTACAATTGAGTACAAAACTAGCGACCCGGAGACAGAAAAGTTATTAAACATGACCCATAAACAACGCCATCTAATGACAAACAGGCAAACCAATTAAATTTTAGGTTTATCAAAGTGACCTTAAAAAATTAAACACAATGATAAAAAGAGCCCATCATATACTTTCCACCAACAATTGAATCTTTATTTAGGTCGAAAAGATGTAAATAAATATTTAAGCTGAAAGAATTTTGAATATAGCCTATACAGAACAAATCTGCCGTGGATAGTGCTGCCCACCTTCGCTGAATCTGGTGGTATATTGAGTAACAATATAGACGAAACTTGTCAATATATAGTCCAAGAAAACCACTAAGTGATTCCTGAGACGGATCGAGGGGACCGCAAAGAAGGGTAGAGAGGGAAAAAGGAAGGAGAACATGGTGCGTGCATTGACCCGATGGAACACCTGGCGCAGGCCTAAAAGGTTCTACTAGTGGAACACAATAGAAGGTTCTACCCTCTTCCACACAAGTCTCAGGGCTTGGTCACGGAGAATCAGTGGCGTCATATGGCATGACTCTCAACACTAACTTATGGCACACTCTTCAGTCAAACGAGAATGTGTTAACGAGCAGCAAAGGCGAAATCTCTTCGGGAGGGATTGTGTATCATATCTAATATTATTCTTTTGTAACATATCACACATGTTACAATATATTGATATAAGCATTCAATATAGGGTTGAATTTTTATATCATCATGTTGCTAACACTATTATGAAATCTCTACTGATAATATTTATCATCGCGTGTCAACAAGTGCTTGATGAAACTCAATTTCAAGGCCACGTCCATGGTTTGAAAACCAGCCCTCCCCTGACACTTTGATCCACTCGACTAAAACTAAACCTGAAATTGGTTTTGCTTACAATATCATATAGGAAAAATAATTCAAGAAAGGAGACAGTAAGAGTTGTACAGATTATAGGGGGATAACGCTTATGTGCCACTGTACAAAATTATATGAAAAGATAGTGGAAAAAAGAATAAGAAATAAAATTTAAAAAAGGTGGAGAAAGGAACATTACAGATTTATGGGAATAGAGCTCTACAATAGACATGTTCTTTGCCATAGGACAGCTGATGGAAAGAAGGTATTGAATTTGGGAAAGACTTGGTAATGGTGTTATTGTATGTAAAGAAGGCATTGAATTTTGGAAAGTCTTGGTAATGGTGTTTATGGATGTGAAGAAGGCATATGATAGCGTGGATATAAATAAAGTTTGGAAAGCGATGTAGGAGGCCAAAGTGGAAAGAGGAGTTGTAATGAGAGTTAAAAGCATGTATGAGGATAAACGGAGTTGTGTTAAGACGTAGAGTGGTTCCAAATAAAAATTTAATGTGGCAGAGGAGTGCCCTTTCACCACTACTATTTGTAATTGTAATGGAAATGGTCATGAATAAAGTGGGAGGAAAGAATGAAATCATGATTTTTGCTGATGACTTGATAGTATGGGGGGGAGAAAGAAGAGGAAGTGAAAGAGAAATGAAATTTAGCATGGAGAAGTGTGAAGTGATGGTAATACAAGGAAGAGAATAAGGCCTAGTAAAGCTATAAAGTTGGATGGAGTAGAGCTGAGAAAAGTACAGAACGTAAAATATCTTGGAAGCGTGATTGAGGTGAAAAGTGGAAGTAGATAGGATATAATGAATAGAGGACATAAAGCAGAGATGTTGTACAGGCGTGTAAGATACCTGTTATGAGAAAATAATAAGTGCCTTTGATCCTTGAAATGTAAGGAAGTGCTGTACAGGGCGCACTTTGTACCCATTGTCACACATGCAACAGAAACATCGACGTTTTAATAGACACTAGGAAAGTGGAGGCAATGGGAATGAAGTTTTTTGAGGAGCTCGTGAGCTGTCGCAAGGAGAAACACGGTTATTTGGGAAAGAATGGGTGTACAAGGAGTAGATGAGATAGTAGAGCAAGCAAGACTGAGATTGTATGGGCATGTAATGAGGCTGGAGAGGGAGAGGATGCCAAAGAGAATTATGGAAATTAAGTATGTAGGAAAAAGACCGCAAGGGAGGCCAAGAAAGAGATGGTAGGAACAAATAAAATAAAGTATGCAAGAGAGAGGAGAAAAATGGAAGCAATTAAAGGAGGCAGAATTGTGTACGGGTAAAGGAAGATGGAGGCATTTTATTAAACTGACCCGGGCACACGCTGGAAACCGTTGATGATGGGGCTGTCTTTCCGGGAATTTTTTTTTAATATCTTTTTTTTACATGGCATAATTTTAACTCTTTTGTTATATACAATTTGTTTTGCTCCTTAACAATCTAAAATCTACGCAGCTGTTGCACGTAATGACAATATCTCTTAGACAGTGAAGTTTTCATTGGGTTGGATTACTGCTAAATGTGATATGCTTTGCTTTCATGTAAATTAATGTTAATACTACTGTTTCACCCAATAAATATGGTTTCTAAGTTGAATTATCTTTTGCTGATGATTAATCATATTGACTTAACAAAAGCTCTTACCTTGTCACTGATTTAGACATCCTCATCTGGAAAACATTAAGATCAAAATGTGATACACATTTCCAGTATAATTTCTCGTCTAACATTTAGTATTGTTGGATGTAAATTTGAAGCTGTTTATTACCACCTTCAAAACCATGTTTTAAGAATTAAAGTTTTAAAATCTAATGGTTGAAAATAATAGGATAAACCACAGCTTTCCCCAGATAAAAAAAAAGTAGGTAAGCCCAAGAAGATCATTTTGTTGCATATCATGCTATCTAAATGACAACATTTTTATGCTGCAGGGAGGGGGTGGGTAACAGATGACAGTAGTGTATGATTTGAACTGATGGTTTGCTATCCCGAGAAAGAGCTGGAGAGAGTAAAGATTGACATTATGGATTTTGACTAGATTTGGTCAAGTCCTACGTATTGATGAAGGGGTTCCCGTATTCTTTTTATGTGGGATTATAAAGGTATTTGCTAACGAACCTAACTTTGTTGCTTAAAATTGGCTGTTGTCTAAACTATTGGTCTTAACAAGTAATACCACACACTGGATTCAATTGCGTTCATTAGGTGAATTAATATTCGTAGTATATACCTAATGGAAGCAATATTTTGGCAGTTACTAACATGCCATGGCTAAATTCAAGCTACCAACCAAAATCGGCATGTTCCCACATTGTTAGGGAATAATAATATGCTCGTTATTGAAATGTGTTTGGAATCGCAAGGTGTTTCCTCAGTGTGATGTGGGACGTTTATTGTGGTTGATATTATAACGAAGGTATCTCTCTCTCTCAGCACAAGGATCATGTGTATCGTTAATACGGCAGTCCACGTGTTAAATAGGACTCCCACGTCTCAATCTCGGAGTTCAACACCATCCGAAATTTTGCATAGCAGCAAACCTACACTCGAGCACATCAAGGTGTTTGTCAGTGAAGCATTTGTGCTTGTACCAAAGGAAAGATGTATCAAGTTGGAACCAAAAGAAAAAAAATCTTTTTTTTTTTGTTATGATGGAGACTACAAATTACAGACTGTTTGACCCAGTGACAAAGAAAATTAAAATATCTTGGAACGTCATTTTTTAGTTAGGTGCTGTTGTAAGCCTTTCTATCAGAATGTAAGCCTTTCTATCAGAAACGCAGTAGTTTTGGTTCCTCAAGAAAGACAAAATATGAAAAGCTGCGATGAACTGGAGCAGAGCGAGGATCTTCAACCTGCCAAAGATCACGAGCTTCACATATAATACGTAGATGACAAACTACAAGAACCCGACATACGGGTATTGCGCCCTCGAAAACATTGCGTCCTTCCTGGCGCCACAAAGTTAACCTCGTTAAAGCGTATGTACCACTGACTTTCAACGATGCTATGTGTTGTCCTGATGCAAAAAAAAAATAAAAAATAAATTGAACGTGGTAATTGATGAAGAACTTGATGCTCTTAGGAAAAACAACACATGAGAGCTAGTACCTCTTGATAAGAAGAGTAGTGGATCAAGAGGAGTGTTTAAGGTTAAAAGGCATCCTGACGGGTAAATCCAATGTTACAAAGCAAGACTCGTTGCTAAGGAATTTCCACAAGTTGAAGGAGTTAATTTCTCAGAAACTTATTATCCAACGAAAAGATTTGATACAATCCGTGTCTTACTTTCCTTGGTTGTAAAAATAAACATGAAGATTTCCTAGTTTGATGTAAAAACAGCATTTTTTTCCACGGTGAATTGGAAGATGAGGTCTATATGGACCTACCAAATGGAATGATGGAACCCACAAACCTGGTGTGAAAATTGAAGAAGTCTCTTTATGGGCTTAGACAAGCTCCACGCTGTTGGAACAGGAAGTTCGATAACTTCATACAATAATTTTGTTTCCAGTAATGTCAAGCTGACAAATGTGTTTATAGTGGCTCGGGAACAACTCATTTATTCTCTCCATTTATATGGAGGATGGTTAAATTTCAGCAGAAGATAACGAAAGTGATAAACTAGTTGAAAGTTGCCTTCGAAGTTAATTGTCAGTAGTGAAATGGAGATAAGAAGAGATGCAAAAGATGGGTCAATCTTCATTCATTGCAAAAGCCACATAGATAGATTTCACAAGAGATTTAACTTGGAAGATGTGAAAATTAATAGTATACAAGTTGATCCGCATGTTATAATGACTGTTGAAGTAAAAGATGACAGTGTTGAAGATAAGTTGCCGTATCGTGAAGCCATCGGCTCACTAGTATTTGCAGCAATTACTACACTTCCGGACATTATGTTTGCCGTCAATCTGCTAAGCAGATTTCAAACAAACTTTGGCAACATCCATTGGAATGCAGTGAAACGTGTATTAAAGTACTTGAAGAAAACACGTGACTTTGGAATAAAGTACAGTACGACGTCAACATGGCCCTAAATAGTTTTTCTGAAAAAAAAATTGTCGGAATGGTCATGTAAATAACAATTTGTAACATATATTTAAGGGCCTGCTCAATGGTAATTGGAAGTGAAGAGTCGTATCAGCGCCATTCCCCAATTTACGGTATCAGAAGAAACCAATCGAGTTAAACTTTGTCTTCGGCGGCTCAGTCAGTCCACAGTGTTGCCAAAACTATCAACAATTTACAGCCCATCCCCTTTCCCTTCATCCATCCAAAAAGTGAGACTGAGTTAGCAAGCAAATAAAATATAATCCTCTTAAACTTTTATCGCAGGTAGCAATCACCTCTGTATTGAATGGAGGTAGAGTCTAAACTTGTACATAGACTAGAAGAGAGGGGAGAGTGCCTAAGATGGTCACAAATAGAAGGCAATAAATTTGTCAACTTATTTGGTCTTTCATTGAAATTCATCCTGGTCAAAGCATACATGAATTGAAAGTTTTCTAGCTCTCGGATATGTTCATTTGTAATCAAATTGGAGTATGGTCTGGTTTGCCGGTGATGGGGAGGTCAGGCATCAAATCCTGCCCGGGTGTGTGTCTACAAAGAAGACAGGGGATTTGATCAAATTTCTGACATTTTCACATAGTTACTAAAATAATAGGCCTACACTACTTTCATTTAAAATAATCAATGGTCAAAAAACATTTTTCTTCACTGTGAATTTATTTTAGTACAGTTGTCCATCTTGAATATACTAAACTCATTTCTCAAAGTCAACATGGTATTTTCATCTAATCTTTTCACCCCTCTATCGTGTCTCTACCCAAAGTTGAATCACTAGTTCATTAGATTGTGTAAGACGATCTTTTAATGTGTCAATATGATCTAACTTAAATCTAACTTGGAACGCACGACCCAACAGCCCATTGCTTTAGGCTGACATCATTTAACAACTTCATAGAGTGTTACAATTTCAAAATGTGTATGTGTCTAAAAATATTATTACATTAAGTTGAGATCTTAATACAATAATGTTTATAATATAGTGACTGGGAAAGTTGGAAATTGGCTCTGGAAAACCTGGAAAAGTTAGGGAATTTTTAAATAACAGTTTGGCTGGACACCCTGATTTACTATACTATCTCATGTATTTATTTTAGTTTCATTGTTATGTTTATTTTATTTTAATTGCTTACCTGTAGCTAAAAAGATAATGGAAGTTACTATTAGTGAAATGCTCGAGAAACACATTTAATTTCATGTCACCCACTTCGGTGGCCGCATGGTCTAACACGCTACTCTCGCAGTAGACTAGACTGACGATGACGGGGAGATTGAGGCTCGTATCTCGGTCAAGTGTACTGAAGGGTTTTTCCAAAATGGTTTCCCACTCTCCCTCCTCGCAAATGCGGATACATTCCCTATAAATATAACCTTCCTAAACCCTAAAATCATGAGCGTAATTAGTACATAAGCGTATAACCCGAATGGGTAGTAAGACACAGTACTAAAGGAAATAATTTCATATCGAATTATTTATGTTGGCCATTCATTTTTTTACACAATATATAGTGTATAACTGTATATGTTGTATGTGTGTATGTAGTACACTATTTAATACATCTTTTTTTGTTTCTTTAAAAATATATTTCTGTCCCTGTAATGTATATTCCAAATAGCTTTTCATATTAGTAAGTAAAATTTCTTAGGGCTGATTGTATAATGTATACTTTTTTATTTCTGAGTGCTGCTTATAACATTATATAATGTAAAATATTTTTATTTAAAGATAGGGGGTTTATGTATACTTTATGATGATCTCTAAAACTGTCTTCACAACTCAAGCTTGTATTTGTTTGGATTATAATCAAAGTAGTGCGAGGCTGAAAATGTGATAGTTTTCATTGTATAGTTTAATTAGTATGATTAGTAAAAGTTATACAGAGTCTTCGTAACATTTAATTTCATGTCACCCACTTCGGTGGCCGCATGGTCTAACACGCTACTCTCGCAGTAGACTAGACTGACGATGACGGGGAGATTGAGGCTCGTATCTCGGTCAAGTGTACTGAAGGGTTTTTCCAAAATGGTTTCCCACTCTCCCTCCTCGCAAATGCGGATACATTCCCTATAAATATAACCTTCCTAAACCCTAAAATCATGAGCGTAATTAGTACATAAGCGTATAACCCGAATGGGTAGTAAGACACAGTACTAAAGGAAATAATTTCATATCGAATTATTTATGTTGGCCATTCATTTTTTTACACAATATATAGTGTATAACTGTATATGTTGTATGTGTGTATGTAGTACACTATTTAATACATCTTTTTTTGTTTCTTTAAAAATATATTTCTGTCCCTGTAATGTATATTCCAAATAGCTTTTCATATTAGTAAGTAAAATTTCTTAGGGCTGATTGTATAATGTATACTTTTTTATTTCTGAGTGCTGCTTATAACATTATATAATGTAAAATATTTTTATTTAAAGATAGGGGGTTTATGTATACTTTATGATGATCTCTAAAACTGTCTTCACAACTCAAGCTTGTATTTGTTTGGATTATAATCAAAGTAGTGCGAGGCTGAAAATGTGATAGTTTTCATTGTATAGTTTAATTAGTATGATTAGTAAAAGTTATACAGAGTCTTCGTTCTAGATAATATAAATCCCTTTTCATTGGTGAAAATCGATTTCAAATCTATAGAACGGTTTTGTCACAATCTTTAATTTTGTAATACCGTGTTTTTATGGGTGAACGAGTGTTGACCGGCCCCTTAAGAAATATCATCAAAATGATATTATAGTTAATAACGACTTGTTTTATTTATATTTCCATTTTTTTTTTATCTCCAGGAGTCCATGTTTACCTTAAAACTTCCCTTTAAAGGGTTAAATTTAAAAAAAACGGGAGAGGGGAAAATCCCTCGAGGATATTCCATATTCCATACCCCAGGCCCCCGGTAAGAGTCCCCCCCGTACCCTAAATTGCTCCCTAGATCCACCTCTGCAAGGTCCATATACACATGATCCGAGCCGTTGCTCGCCGCTGTACCGTGTTGCACCCTTACTGCATTCACGCATAAAACCAAATACTCTATCTACGATAGCAGTACGTGACAACTAGGAAAAGTTACCTTGCATCCATTCGCCAAGCCAAATTATCTACAAGACCCTTTACTTTAGTTAAAATAATTGGCACCAAGCATTTGACAGTTATCGTGGAACAAAGATTTCGACAGACAGACGAAATGACAAATGTTCAAGTTAAAACAGCTTCGCTATGCTCAGTCAATAAAGTCTAAAATAAAACTAATAATATAGTTATCAATGTTGATCGCAAAAATTATATGTCTGCATTTTTTAAAAGTTTCCTCCAACCAGAATCCTACTATAGCAATGAGCAACCCTAGAGAAAGTTCAACAAACCAATCAGTGGCAGCTCGTGAGTAAACCTTAAGGGAAGGTGCTCTCTTAAAAATGGTCAAATAAGGTATACTACAGCTTGCCTTGAACCAACCTTACACCAGCCTGTATTAAACTTACAAAATACACTTAAAGAAAGTATAAAGTTAATAACATTTATAAAAGTATGAAAACTCACTTGGCTAGAAGTCGAAGACTGTCCATCGTGAAATACACACACACACACACACCAATAAACAAAAAATATAAGCGTATAATACCGAACGGGTAGTAAAACACGGCGCTAACTAATTAATAATAATAACACACCATATAAAATCTTCTGTTTATGTCCGAAAATAATTTTACTATTACTAGTTCGTTTTAGTCTGTTATCTTACGAATCATCGACTGTTCTATAGGGTATAGAGTATAAACAACATGGCCAAAGCATTTAATCTGTCTTCACTCATTGTGTTTATTAAGTAGGATTTGATTAACTAACTTCAGAGTTAGAAAACGCTGCTCGCTTTCCTAGGTAGTCTTAGAAATAGTTACAAGAATTTTTTAGTACTTTTTGTGATTTCCTTTGATGTAACCTCCAATCCAAAAGAAGTTATAAAATGTGAGTTTGTTGTCTCTCATTGATATGATTATGGTTTAACAAATCTCCTCAATAAAATGGGGAAATTGTGTAACGAAATAAGTGTTTTCTATGTTTTTCATTATGTAATGGACAAATATGAGAAAATTTGTATGAATTTCAAAATATGTTTTGTTTTATTTTGCAAAGTGTTAGGCGAGGTGGCCGGGCGGTGCCTTGAGCCCTCCCTCACGAGCCGCCACTGAAACCAATATATAATATTACTTATTAGATTTATTAGATGTATTATTTGTAAACTCACTCGACAATAAATCGACAGACTGTTGTCATTTATTAATTGTGTTCTTTCTTAGCACCGTATCTTACTACCCGTTTGGATAATACGCCCTGTGGTCTTAATTGGTTCTGACTAAATCCTGCTGGTGCACTGGGAGGTTTCCCATTGTTTTCGCTGTGGCTTTACAATTTACACATCCTTTCGTTATGCAAATGCTAGTGCATTTCTAAACGGTCACATTTACCTTAATTTCCAGTAGGAAGCTCCGAAGCACTTTAATAATTATGTATATATACATAATTATTAATGTGCAAGATTATTAATTAAGATTATTAATACGCATTATGTACTAATTACCCTAGTGAGCTAGGAATGAGGAAAGTTGAGTTTTGTTTGAAGGAAGTGTACCCGCATTTACGTGGAGGGAGAGTGGAAAACAATTTTGGAAAACTACCCTCAGTAGACCCGACCTGTATTTGAACCCCCAATCTCCCTGCCTGTCATCGCCAGTCTAGTCTAACATGAGAGTGACGCCTTAGAACATCCGGCCACCGAAGCAGGTGTAATATATTATATATATATATATATATATA
>CABFWB010000312.1:133030-163051 GCA_902151455.1 Timema bartmani
ATATATATATATATATATATATGACAGGCAGGGAGATCGGGGCTCAAATACAGGTTTTCCAATCTCCCTACACGCAAATGCGGGTACACTTCCTCTTAACAAAGTTCAACTTTCCTCATTCCTAGCTCACTATCGTAATTAGTACATAATGCGTATAGCCTGAACAGGTAGTAAGACGCGATGATAAAAAAAACTATATAATTATGTTTTATATGCCAAGCCTCCACCGTGGTTCTGTTTCCACGTTAAACTGTAGGTCCTTCATTTCATCTCTGAATCACCCTACCATTGCACAGTAGCGTAAGTGCTTATAAACCGAACGGGTAGTAAGACGCGGTGCTAATAGTAGTAGTAATTATATTTTATCACCACGTCTTACTACCTGTTCAGGTTATACGCGTATGTACTAATTACGCTAGTGAGTTAGGGATGAGAAAGGTTGAATTTAGAGGAATTGTACTCGTACTTACGTGGAGGGAGAGTGGAAAATTATTTAGGATAAACCACATTCAGTGCACCCGACCAGGATTCGAACCCCGATCTCCCTATTATCGGCATTCTAGTATATTGTGAGAGTGACGCCTTAGATCGACTTTTATATTATTTTGAAAAAAAAAAATCTGATGGAGATTACAAAGTTGATTAGTTTTTCGTAAAAATTGTGAACAAAATTAAAGATTATACTGTGGAAAATCATATATTTTTTTGGAATAACGTTATTTCTAAATAATTAGCTTATTAAATACTTAACAACTATTGTAATTTATTTGCATTATTTTCATAAAGGTAAACAAAAACTATTTTCGAATTTGTGTTATTTACCTATGTTTCAAAAATTGCTGTCTTGTATGGAAGGGTAATAAATAATTAGACTTTAAACAACATTTTCAGTATTTATATAATGAATGAAAATATTTTGCTATAAAATATTGCCCCAGGTGAGGCTCGAACTCACAACCCCGGCATTGCTCACGACCACTGTCTTATAAGTACCGTGCGCTAACCGATTGCGCCACTGGGGCAGGCGATTGGGAGAGTTAATAGGACACTTCATAAAATAATGGTATTAGACCTATACATTATTTAATTTACAATGTTTAATTTTATTTTAATCGTTAGTAGTCTTTTAATAACAAATGATTTCGACCCATATCTTACAAAATTATTGATTTCGTGCATTTCATCGATTCATAACTTAGTACAGTCATAAGCATGCTTTAGGCTCTTAATTTTCATTTGAACTATAAATAATAGGGATATAAATACATTTAACTAAACTAGTTTATTAAATAAAATTAATGGTATTTATTTTTATTATTCTTGTGTTAAATTGTCTTTTAAATAGTTCTACAGTTGAACTTACATAGCCACCTTTACTTCCGGGTCTCAATTTGTCAGATGAGTTGTCTGCTTGTTTATCTTTAACTATGTTTCTAAAAATTACCAAAGAAAATAAAGTTTAATTAAATAATTTAATTTCATACACTTATTGTGTTCAGCAGTTAAAGCAGGTAGCTGATATTTATCTCCTTACAACCTACAGACTATTTATTTATTTATATTTTTTGGTACTGGTGGATATATTAATGTAATTTTATTATGTTGAGGGCCTTTATCAAGAGTCAGAGTAGTTCTTAGAAATATGTATAATATATTACGAATTATGTGTTTTGTGTTTCTATTTCCAGATGCATCATGAGACTATCCCTCAGCAAAAGATACTTTTTTTTGATTTACTGAAACACTACAGTTCTTAATACAGGTAGGAAGACCACTTAAAATTCACCCTCATTAGCTTGTGTGTTTAAAATTAATTAGTGTAGGCCTAAGTTGTCATTTGCCTGAATGAGCAGTAAGACATGTACTAAATTAACTAGTTGGATATCTTGAATTTTGAACTGTTCTACTATTTATTTCTGAAATAAATGTATTAGGCCTCTCCATCTATTGCACTATACTGTACATTAGATATACCAAAGATTAGCTTGCATTATCTCATATAGAGTTTTAAAACACATAATACAGGCAACACATATATGCCACTGCCTAACTTTTATTTATTCTAGGTAACCTGAAACCTCAAGTGACGAGAACTTCAGGAGCGCTGTTCAACCTGTGAACTTCACATGGAAACGATATTCCGGTTCCAGTTCTTTCTGGTAATATTTTAATGGCTTAGTAGCATAAAATAATAAAAACCGTAAAAAAATATTAGCAAAAAGGTTCAATTCTAAATTAATCCGCTTTACTCTTAAAAACACTGGGGACTGTACACCAATATCATGTATTTTAGGCACTTTTTTTCCAAATATCATATTAATATTTTATCATATATATTTTACTTAGTTAAACCTGCTTCAGTGGCCAAATAGTCTAAGGCATCACTCTCGTGCTAGACTTGCATGCTGATGACAGGGAGATTGGGGCTCGAATACCGGTTGGGTCGACTGAGGCTGGTTTTTTTCTAAGTCTCTCCTATGCAAATTATGCGTGTAGATTTCCTATAGAATGCTTCTTTCCTCATCACTACCTCATTAGAGTAATTATCATATAGCAAAGGGACCTATAACCCAAACAACGGTGGTAATTTTTTTAAAAACTTGATTGTAAATAATGACTGCACATTGATTATAAAGAAAAACAAACCAAAAAACTCACCAACTCACCTTTCTCTTTTAAGATGCCCCACTGTAGTTCATGCGTCTGTCACTCACAAGTAAATGGCTTGCCTCAAACTATATTCTAGAGAATAATTTGTTTACAAACACACAATAATCATCTACAACAATGATAGTTCACATTTTTCTGTAGCAAACCCAACTCTTGCAAATGAAGCATAAATTGCCTCTTTGTTCTGTTAAAAAAAATCTTGAACTTCAACTAATGATTTGACATTAGATAAACTCACGTCACATTCCATTACAACTGAATGATTCAAGGAGTCACACTCCAATATAAAGTGAAATGACATCATAAATATAAAAACTCAAATTAATATTTAAAATAATTACTAAGGTACAAACCTATCTTTCAAACCTTCAATAATTTTATGGTTCTCACCCAACCAATCTTAACTTAACCTAGCCTTTCATGCATTTGTAAATTAAAAATTTTCACTAATATTTTTATCAAACCTAAACACTTTAAATCTCAATACGATACGATGATGTCATCCACAAAAAACGATCATGATTCAACATTATAATGCAAACTATGTGAATCAACACAAAGTTTATCAATGTTTACATTTTTACATTTTACTTGAGATTGTAGTGAGTTTTGTTTTCCCAATAATCATTATAAAGTATCGAACTTGATAAATCTTAGTATTATTCAATTTATTGTCTACTTGAGTGTGAAATATATAAATATACTGATAAAACAAAGAAAAAGTGTCATATTAGCGAAAAGTTCTCTCCTCTCAACAAAACTTTACCCACAGAATTGAAAACAAATCTATTAATCTGCTGAAGACGGGGAGATCGAGGTTCGATCCCGGTCCAGTGTACCGAGTTTTTTTCCCTAAATGGTTTTCCACTATCCTTACAAGCATGTGGGTGCACTTACTCTCAGTTAAACCTTCCTAATACCTAAGCCATTAGTGCAATTAGTACATAGGCGTATAACCTGAACAGGTAGTAAGACGCAGAGCTAAAATAATTCTATTTTGATAACCTAATTTTTAATACACTTTTAACCGCACAACTATTTTTTCAGATGATTTTGAACCTGAGATGAGTTGGTTTGATGCTACTGGTTTTGCGAATCTTGCAAAGTCTGCCTTGAAGGAAGCTCAAAAAACTATCGACAAAGCGCTGGACATTAAAGACGAAGAAAATGCTTCTGCCATTAAGAGTAAAAACAACACACCTGTTAGTCCTGAAGAAGACCCAGAGAGTTTCTTTTCTTCCTGGGGATTGAAACAAGGAGGAAATAAGAGCGAGCCTAGAATTACAAAGTCGTGGCCAGAGGTGAATGATCTTTCTCAACAGGACACATCTTCCGGCAACAAATTGACTATGACTGCAAGTTTGTGGGGATCTTTCACAGGATCGTTCTTTGAAAATCCTCAGACAGGTCCAGGTAATATTCTAGGACTAGTATTTTCAAATGATTTTAGATGATGAGCTAGTAAATAATAGTAGCAACATTTGTCTATCTGATAAAATGTTTTCTTATCATTATTATTGTTGTGTACATTAGTTAATCATAGTGCACAGATAATCACCTTTTACCAGATATTTTATTTCAATGAAAACATTTATAAATACCATAACTATATTTAAAAATAACATATAGGACCAAGACAAAACCAACATGATATAACTTATTTTAAAGTTATAATGGCATATTATAATAGTACAATTCACCTTTTTGATGAGGTTTGTCCATGGTTAAATTGTTAAAATAAAGCTCAGGCAATTTATGAAAAAAAGCACTAAAATGGCTACAATACTTCTTTTAAAGGTTATAATATAACTCATCCTAACTTAACTCAACCTTAATGTGAGTGATGTGTTCAAGGCCAGGTTAAACCAAGATAAATTAGCGTTTAGTACTTAGGAGAGTGTAAACACTAAATATTTTTACTTTTAGGTATTTAACACTTACTTGGAGCTTTATTTTATATTTGTGTTACTACTAATACTGTGCTGTACAGTTTCCCCAAGTAAATCACAGCACTCTTAATAATTGATTTTATCCAAACCATGTGGAGGATTGGTGTGTTTTTGTTAAAATTTGGCAACAAAACTAATGACTCATTTATTTTGAGGGATTTATTAGAGATAAAAAGTCAACACACATCATTCCAGTCGTTTAACAAAAATGGCAAGACATTATCTTATCGCCTGGGGTAGTCATGATATAAATGCTTATAATTATAAAAATGTATACAATAATGGTCCTTCATGCATCTAAATGTTATTTTGACTTTGAATTATTATGTTTGATATGTAGTGTTTTTGTTGATAAATAATTGTTTGAAAAAAATAAGTATTTTTGGACCATAGTCTTTGTTATTTAAAGTTACATTACTGTTTATATACAATTAAGATTACTTGGTAAACTCAACGTATGAATATGATTATTTGAATTAATTTTCTTCTGTACATTTCAGGAGAGACAGATTCTGAAATAAAAGATATAATCGATTGTGAGCTGGATCCAGTTTCTCGTCAACCTAAGAAAGCTAGTCTATTTCGAACGATGTCTCTCGATCAGGACACTTTAGAGACATCAGTGAAAAAGTCAATCACCCCAGAATATGGACAAGGCTGGGATCCTTCAGACTTATTCAAGAATTCACAAAGTGAAGAAGCTGGTCTTTGCGATGATTCAAGTGAAGTGGGAGCTGAAGAGGGATTCAGTCGAAGTCAGCTAGTTGTTGAAAGTGAAGATGGTGAGAGTGAAGTTCGGTCCCGGTTGTCAAGTTGTGAGGTAGATGAAGACCAAATAGCCGATATAGACACTATCCTTTGCCCCCTAGATAGTAAAATCTTAGGCACTGATCAAAAAGAAAATTTTGAAGATGTGCCAGACACATCTATGAGAAATGAAAGTTCTTACATACCTGTAGACGTGACGTCTAGAAAAAGAGAAGTTTCCATAACCAACAATTACAAATACAATAGATTATCTGTGATCTCCTCAGAAAGTGATAAAAAGTCTTCTGAGAGCGTTGAAGTGCTAGGATCAGCTAGCAGTGAAGGAGGTAGTGGCTTCACAACCACTCCTGATTCTGATACAGCACTTATTAGTCCTGAAATATCCACATCATCTTCTGCCGTGGGGTTGAAATTTACTGCGGTGGCAAGTTCTCCAGAGTCTGTTGAAGTGATTCCTGACACACCAAGTTCTGTAGAAGTCTTGGGAGAATCTAGTGGAAGAACTTCCAGGACAACATCATCTCCTTATGTTTCACCGAGCAGCCCTCAAGAACATCCTTATATTTTAAATATATTATCTCAGACCTCCACAGAACACTTGGAGCAAACATTGTCGAAGTAAGATGTTTTATAGATCCTAATTCACTATTTATTAGTAAACTATTAAAATTTTGAACATAAATCATAATTTGATATAAATATATCTTCCTTTTTATAATATAAAGATTTAAAAATGATTTTGCTTCTGATTCATTTTGGTTTGAGAAAATGCACATTTTTTTATAATACTCTAATTTATATTTTTAACCATTGCCTTTTGAATTTTAATCATATAAAAATAACTTTAGGAGTTCTAATATGTTTTTGTTGCTTATATAAAAGTCACCAACAGTTGTGTCAAATAGTCGTGTTTGTAAACTTTTATTCCTGCATGTATTAAAATATTATTCCTAAGCAGATGTAAATTATGGTATCATCATGTCTTTCAGGTGTGACAAGGAAGATGGTGGTAGCATAGAGACAGAAAAAATGTCTCCAGAAAGTGTGGAAGTGATTCCTGAAGAAGAGGAGGAGGATGAAGAGATGAGCATGGCAGATGATAGTTACACATCTGCTTCTGAGAGCACAGCCACCGCCACAACCACCATCATCGAACCGTCGTCATCTTTCAGTAGGTCTCCTCATCACAAACCTTTCCCCGCATCGTCCAGTAATGACAGTTCTCTATATGCCAGTACTCTTAGCAGCAAGACAGAAATCAGTTCCTCTGTGAGCAGAAGTTCTCAGCAAAGTTTGAAAGACTCTTATCAAGAGGGTTTAATTTTAACGACTGAAGTTCAGCGAAGTGTAATCAATGATGGACCTGTCAAAACACACATTGCTAACAGAATTGGTCTGCAGCTTCCTTTAGCTCAAAGTGATATTTCAAAACCATCAGAAGATATTTCTGAGAGTCAGTCGGAAAAGTCTGATTTTAAAAGTGAACAGAAGTGTTTTACAATAAAACAATCCCAGCTATCGGAATCATACTTTGAAGATTCTTATGTTTTGTCTGACAGTAGAACATTGGTCACAACTGACAGTAGTTGTGAAGGTACCATCACAGAAAGTAGTTCAGATGACACAACTGCTGCCGTTGATGACACAACAGTGGCGACTTTCGCTGACGACACAGCGGCTGCCGCTGATGACACAACAGTGGCGACTTCTGCCGACGACACAGCGGCTGCCGCTGATGTTCACACAACTGATCAAGATTCCAAGCAGACAAGTTCTTATTATGTAAAAACTATGTTGGCTGATGCGATGGGGGATGAAGATTTGAAGGAGTCCAAGATAAATCAATTCACCCCTGTTCGAGACCAGTCTCCCATATCATCAGAGAGGTATTATTTGTTGGATGATTTACATGCAGTGTAATATTTTTAACCTGAATACATTTATATCTAGAAGGAGTCAAATTATGTTTGTATTCAAACTATTTGGAAAGTTAACAAATGATACTTGGATGGTTTTTGTTACTCAATTAGGCATAGTTGAAATTACTTAGAGAACAAGGGGTGTGAAAAGCTCATATACAGAAGGTGAGTACTCATTAAAGTGAAATAGGGAGTGTTCTGATTTCTTGGAGTTTCGAATCCTTAAGGTTTTACTGAACCAGGAATTGGTAAGTGTACTTCAATGGACAAAATCCTAGGACTGATTTCATTTAGGTTTCTGTAAACAGTTTTTTGATTTATTTTACATTGATTTAGTTGTACAAATAGGCCTAAACTTTTTATTTATTTTAATTTTAGTTTAGAATCAGAATATTAATAGTCATCACATCTTTGTTTGAACTTGTATGTAATTGTTTCCTTCACTAGTCGATCCGACTTGATAAAAGTTGAGTCGGAGCAAACGAGTGGGCAGACGTCTGGAGATGAACTGGAGACAACAACATCTTCTGACATAGAGATCATTTCCAGGTCGGTGCTGGGGCCCTACATCAAGTTTCCTAGACTAGATTACTGCATGCGTTTACTATCATATTAAAATTAGGGAATGCACGAGTTTGATTCCATCTAACAGAGGATTTTGAGTGTATTAACAATTTTAGGGAAAAGCTATAATCACATTCTTTTGTACCGCTAAGACAGTGTTTCCCAAACTCTCGCTATTCGCTTACCCCTTTTGGGTTCAATTGTCCAAGCAAGGTATCCCTCCCAGCTCTTCATAAGATTAAAATGAAACAAATACCTTTACTTTACAACTATTCTGAAAATTGAAAAATGACACCTGGACACGGGAATCGAACCCGGGACCTCTGGCTTAGTACGCCAATGCTCTAACCATTGCCAATGGTCCAGGTGTCATTTTTCAATTTTCAGAATATGATATCTAGTGGAGTAATTCCCTACTAATAAGCATAAATAATAGCTCTGGCTATTAATTCTTAATTTACAACTATTGCTGTTTCCAGCCTGTGGCCTAGGTCAGTTTTTTATTCAAGTCATATATTTTCCACTACCAGCTGGCTAGGCCTGTCTTAACTTCATATGCTTTATATTCTAACTCATGACTTGGCCAGACACAACATCCACTCCCCGGATGTTAATTTATCACTTTGAAAGGGTAAACCCACATTTCACCAATGGTAAATTTTATGGCCATGCCGGGAATAGAACCCAGGACCCTTAGCACAGTAGACAGACATGCTACCAACTGAGCTAAGTAAACATATCCCTCCCAACTTTCAAAGTACAAACAGTCGTTTTAAATTATATTAAAGCCATGACAGAGAGAGTGAAAGCCTTAAAAAGGTTCACAACATCATGTAAAATTCTGTATTAATATAATTTTCAGCAGCCGGTCTCTTGCTCTAATGTTAAGCATTCCTGGCTCCTAATCTAGAAGTCCTAGGTTTGATTTCTGGCAGTACTATAGGTACTTCCCCTGAAGGGGAATTGTTTCAGTTTAGTTAATTAGACTTAAGTTAGGTTCAAGACTTATAATGGCACAACACAATCATCATCATCAAATTATCTCATCGAGGCTAAATAACCACACTTACATGGTGCCTCAACCTCAGGAGACGGTTACATATCCACCACTACCAGTTAAAAAAAACAGGAATATTTAGTCGACAAACCTTAATGGCATAGTTGCTATATATATATATATATATATATATATTAGATTTACTATTATAAAGAAAAATGTTAAGATTAATAAAACTCATTGGAATATTCCGTACTCCTGGGGGCACACATATCACATTTTAGAAAACCCTGTGCTAAGATATTGTGTCATATTTATCTAACAGAACTAAAAATTGTTTTATATCAATATATTTAAAATTGTTTTCAAGTTTCACTAAACAAATTATTGAACAATTCCAGTTTATTAGATATAAATTAATTCACTTGTTTCAGCCCTAATGGCGACAGTAGTAGCACACAGTCCCGTCAAAGTCCTGCCAAACTTCAAACCATCCGGGGAAAGTTTGTGATGCCAGTGGAACGGTCACATTCTCCAGGATCTGAAGTTTTTGTTAAAGTTGGGGGCGTCAAAGTTAAAGGTGTGAGCACAAAACTATTTTTGTTACATTTCTACCTATTCATTTTGATATTGTTTTTTTTCCGTTCTTAGTATAGTTATCTTATATAAACATTACTTTCTGTATTTATATGAAAATACATTGAAGGCTGCCATCTAAATGATTCATACTGTTATTTAACTATGATTATATTATTTATATAAATATATATATATATATATTTATCACCGTGTTTTACTACCCTTTTGGGTTATATGCTTATGTACTAATCACACTAACAGCTTAGAAATTAGAAAGGTTGAATTTAGAGAAAGTGTACCTGCATTTGTGTGGAGGAAAAGAGAGAGAGAGATAGAGTGGGAAACCATTCAGGAAAAGAATTCCCCAGTATATTCGACTGGTATCGGACCACGATTTTCCCTTCAGTGGCAGTCCAGTCTATTGCAAGAGTGACTCCTTAGACTATGATGGCACTGACGTGGGTTTGTCTCATTTCAATTTTACTTATATATATAAGTAGAAGTAAAAAGTATATATATAAGTAAAAGTATATATAAACACATTTTAAAAACAAGATTTCACTGCTACATGTAGGTTCATCATTTAGAGAATATTTACTTTGTTTTATTTTGCTTGTAAATCGTGATTTTTTTTTACCATAACTAGGTCACCAGAGAGAGCTTTCAGAAGCATCAAGTGGGGGTTCAGACGACAATAATTATGGAGAAGTGGAAAAGCTACTGAAAGTAAGTACCCAAATATTGCATTCTTTAATATGCCTCTATATAGTTTTAGATTGTAAATAAAATCCACTCTTAAATCAATCTCCTATTTACTCTAATGCTAATTCCTAACAACAATATATTTGATACATTGGTGTTACTATGCATATTTTATTCCCCGTCTTGGCTAGCCTTATATTTACACTAATTGGGTAGGGGTGAGGAAGGTATAATTTAGATAAAATGTGCCTGCATTTGTGTGAAGGGAGAGTGGGAAACCAACTAGCGTTAAAAAAATTTGGAACACTTGGCTGAGAATTGAAGCCCTGGTCTCCACGTCATCGGCAAACCAGACCAGACCTTATTTGGTGGGGTATACCAGACTTCCGATGACGGGAATATTGAAATTCAAATCTTGGTCGGGTGTACTGAGAGTGGTTTTTCCAAAATAGTTTTTCACTCTATTTCTTCATGTAAATGCGGGTACACTTCCTCTAAATATAACCCTCCCAGTCCCTAAAACCATCAGTGTAATTAGTACATAAGAGTACTACCTGAATGGGTAGTATGACACAGTACTAAAAAAAGTGTAAGGAAAAGCTAACAAGTAGACTTCAGACTTTTAATTTAACTGAATGTGTGAATATTGAAATGAATGCATTTTTGCAAAAAAAAAAAGTTAACTTTGGTTACTATTTCTATTTTCAAGTATTCTGTTATATTCCTATTTCCTCGTATGTTTATAATTTTTTGCAAGCTTCTGATTCAAATTTGAGATTTGAAATTCAAAGGTAAAATGAAATTCGGATTCATAAATATTGGATTCAACTCGTCTCTAAAATATACTTATGGTATAACAAATAAATTCATACATAGTAAATTTTTTCCCCTGTTTTCTTAAGGTCTCTGTCTGAAAGCCTAATTTCTTGCATAATGTTATGAAACTTAAAGGCTGATTATAACAGACACCAAAGATTTATAATCATCAGTTACATCTCTAATACATTTAAAATATAACTTGTAATAGATAAAATGTTAGAATTGTATAAAAATAAAACACAAATAAAAGTAAAACCACCAACACACACCCACACACTTTATTATTGAAAAATTGAAAAAAATATAAGTGTGTGTGTGGGTGTTTGTGTTTTTACTTTTATTTGTGTCTTATTTTTATACAATTCTAACATTTTATTCATTAAAGATAATTTTATATTTTGCTATATTCACTTTATTTCATACAATATATACACTTTAAATAATTTCCTTTTATATTACATTTTAATTTAGTAATGCAAGCTATAAAATATATTTAGATTTTATTTATGTTAATATTGAGAAACTTGATTTGTGGAGTACTGTTAACTAACAATTTTGTTATGTTTTGTTTTAAAGAGAATAACGGAAATGAGTGAAATAGTCGAAGCTCGAGAATCAAAACTAATAAAGTTGAGTCGAATGAACGTGGAACTTCAAGAAAGCAATTCAGATTTTAAAAGGTATGATAAATACACCGGTATCAAAACATAAGATGTTTGACATTTTGTTAATGGTTTTTAATTCTAAATTCTCTTTCTTGGTTTTGAAATTGGATTAAATAATGGCTGTGAAACGTGGTTTCTTACCTCACACGAGAAAAACAAATTTAGGGTGTTCAAAAACAGGATGCTTAGGTAGATATTTGGTCTGAAAAAGGATGAGGATACTGGGGAGTGGAGGAGGTTACATAATGAAGAATTACTTACCGTGTACTCATCATAAGACATTATTAGGATAATTAAGTCTCGTACATTACGATGGACAGGACATGCAGCGCGAATGGGATAATCTAGAACCATATTCAGGATACTGAGTGGTAAACCCAATGGGAAGAGACCATTGGGAAGACCTAGATACAGATGGGAGGATAAGAATGGGCCTGAATGAGAGAGGGTGTAATGAGGGGGATTGTATAGAACTATCTCAATATAGGGATAGGGTGCAATGAGGTGGACTGGATAGAACTAGCTCAAGATAGGGATAGGGTGCAATGAGGTTGACTGGATAGAACTAGCTCAAGATAAGGGATAGGGTGCAATGAGGTTGACTGGATAGAACTAGCTCAAGAGAGGAATAGGGTTTAATGAGGTGGACTGGATAGAACTAGCTCAAGAGAGGAATAGGGTTTAATGAGGTGGACTGGATAGAACTAGCTCAAGATAGGGATAATGTGCAATGAGGTTGACTGGATAGAACTAGCTCAAGATAGGGATATGGTGTAATGAGTGGGACTGGATAGAACTAGCTCAATATAGGAATAGGGTGCAATGAGGTTGACTGGATAGAACTAGCTCAAGATAGGGATAGGGTGTAATGAGGTGGACTGGATAGAACTAGGTCAATATAGGGATAGTGTGTAATGAGTTGGACTGGATAGAACTAGCTCAAGATAGGGATAGGTGGTGTACATTTGTAAGTGCGGCAATGAAATTTCAAGTTCCTTATGCCATTGAGTAGGTAAGTTGTGTGTTTAACACACATGTAAAAATTAATACCAGTGTATAAATATTTTATACAAACTAACTGATTTGATCTCCCCTGTTAGTTTTAGTAATGTTAGGTTTTGTTCACAGATGGGTCCTTCAAATATGTGAATCCTTAAGGATATTTAAGATTTGAGAAAACATTGGAGTTGAGATTTAAAAAAAACTGTATTGAAATTTGTTTTATAGCTTTAATACTGCTTATTAATGGTTCAACACCAACATAATTATTGGAAAAACTTATCAACCAGACCCCGGACTGTTAATTTAAAACTTAACCTAAAGTATGTATATTATAATGAATTAACTGAAGCAAAGAATGTTAATATTTTGATTCTATTTCTACTCCCCATCATTATATTATATTCCTATTTCCTCTTATGTTCATAATTTTTTCTAAAATTAGGGATTCGTAGGTAAAATGAAGATTTTGATACCTAAAATATTGGATTTGACCCATCTCTAGTTCATACTGAACTGCACCTATCGAAAGTGAAAATCAGCTCAAATACTTTACACTTTGAGGTGGCTAGTATCCCTGATGTTTTGACATAAAATAGTATAAGTTCTTTTTTCTCCTATGCACAGCCAACTGGAGGCTGCCCTCCAATCCAGAGCGTCAGAGAGTCAAGATATCCACCAGGTGACAGAGGAGTATACTCAGCGCCTGTCCTCTCTGGAGCGCAAGTTCCAGCAAGCTATCCGCGACAAGGAGTCTCTGAGGAAACAGCTGGAGCATGCCAAGTTAGACGCGGCGTCACGGGTCTCGGCCGGTGAGCTGCAGGGTCTGGCCGCCGAGAAGGAGGAGGTGATCAGAGAACTGCGGGAGGAGGGAGAGAAACTATCCAAGCAACAGCTGCAGCACTCCAACATTATCAAGAAACTGAGAGCTAAGGAGAAGGAGGCGGAGAGCACCATCAAGAACCACCAGTGGGTATTCACTTGATAACACCCTGCTATCTCGCTTGGCACCAACATCTTCTATCACTCATTGTTGGTCGTATGGTTTGTAAGATTCTAGTCCTGCTCTTGGTGTAGTTTTTAAACATTGTCAATCCCCATTGCCTGTCTAGATAAATTTGATCGCGTGTCTTAATATTAAGAATGTCAAATTTGATACTTCTATATCCTTGATTCTTACCTCTCAAATTCCAATAAATTAGGTATAGAAACGGAACAACAATATAGAGAATTGGTTAATTTTTCATTGTGACCATTATGTGTTCTTTTGCCGTTTCACACTATTACGGGCAAATCAAAACTGTGTTCAACATAACCTTTGTGTTTTAGTGATCTTTTACAAATTAAACATGACCACTTTGTTTAAGTTGGTTTGCTTACTATCGACACTTTTTAGGTTTATTTTTTACCACATTACACTACATTGTATGGACAAATAACACACTGTATGTTTAATATGAGGTTGGATACATGAAAAAGGATTGAAATTGTAAATAGCTAGAAATTTGAATCAAAAATTGAAAACCCAAAATTTAAAAAAATTAAATTAAATCAACAAAAACAGGAATGATGACATTTCTACTTAATATTCAACACCCTAATTGTTTTCTTAGATGAGTTATAGGAGTGTGTGAAGCCTCAACTTTGCTTCGAAAAAAATTCTGGCTTCAAGAATTATGAAGCTTCACCAATCAAAATATTGAGAGCTAAAATACTCAATTTATGTTCAATTAGTTCCATTCTGAGTTAAGTCACCCATATACAGTATTTACATTAATTATCCTGGTATCTTGGTTCCTGGAACTAAGTTTTAAGTCAGTTGTGTAGACTTTCTCTTCACTCCCTCTTTCATGTATACTTTTTTAGGTTTAAAATAAAATTATAAAGATAGGAAGGCTGCACACCTTTTAGAAAACATCTAAGCCTGACAGTTACACGGATTAAACCATTTAACACAATATTTTATGTTTAGTATCCCTTAAATATAAATAGTATTAGCATTATTGAAATAATAATCAGAATAGTTTTCTAATACATGTTGATGTCCTAGTATAAGTACTTTACCCATTTTTCATTAGTTGCTCAGCTGTATTAATAAAATTAAGAGTTAGTGTGTTTGTCTATTATTAGCATTGCACAATATCTATCACACGCAGAGGGAAGAAATTTTAAAATTAGTAGCTCCTATGCACAAACATGTGCACCTCGAAGCTGGAGTTTTAAATTTTTAATTAGATTTTTTTTAAATCTATCTACATCTGAGTTGGAAGAAATAAAATGAAGATTTTTTTTCTGTCTGTTTGAAGCAAAGAAAAGTGTTGCCTAGGGTAACCATGCAATGCAACATAGGGTACTTCTACTAGTTGTTAATAAACCATTAAAATAAATAGCTATCAGCTTAAATTCAAGCACAAATCTTCCTAAATTGGAATAAATGATTAAATATTATCTTTAACAATGATATTATGCCTCTAAGTTCTGGTTTCAATAAAATAAATTAAAGATAATTGGATATAATAAAAATTAAACTAACGTACTGGTAGTTCAAATTAGTCCAAACCCAATCTTAAATATCCCCACTTGGAGTAATTTTTGAGTTTAAAAAAAATAGTATTCACATAAGATTAGAAACACACTCATAACCATTTTGTTTTCAATTTAGCTTTGGGTCCTAGACAGTTGGTCATGCACTCCTAAATGGATCATGCTATGTTATTGTATTGTTAAATAAACACATCACAGTAATTTCAGCAGAAGAGATTAGATTTGCCTTGAAAACTGTTATATGTTTTGTTGTGTTTTAATTGTTAACTTGACCCACTTTCAAGTCCGGATCGTCCAAAGCATCACTCACCCAATATACTGGACTGACGATGACAGAGAGATTTGGGTTCTAATCTTGGTCAAGTGTACTGAGGGTGCTTTTTTCTAAACGGTTTCTCAACTCTCCCTTCACACAAGTCTAGGTATACGTCCTCTGAATTCAAACTTCCTCATCCTTAACACACTAGCATAATTACTACATATGTATACGACCCAAACGGATACTAAGACGCAGCATAATTAGTGCATATGTATACGACCCAAACAAATACTAAGACACAGTTCTAAAAAAAAAATTGTGAACTTTCGGATCAACATTTTTGGAAAAAGTGTGAAGGCCTAGCACTCTTATCCTCCTTTTAATAGTTATCAAATTAATGTATGTGTTGTTAATGTTTACAGAGAGCAGTTATCAGAGTTGACTCAGGAGGTAGAACGACTCAAGAGGTCTCTGAGTGCTAAGGAGGATGTTGAGCGAACACAGATAGATGCGGTGCACCAGCTGACAACCAGGACCAAGAAACAGGAGAAAGAGCTAGCAATGCTACGCGCACAACTGGAGCAGTCTAATCAGAGAGTGGACACTCTTCGGGAGTCTCTAGAGACGGCATACAAGTCAGTTACATGCATCAAATAATAATAATATATTTGAAAGAAGGTACAGGAAAGAGGGATGGAAATGCATGTAAGGGAACAAATACAGTATAGCTTTTACATAGTTTATTGCTGCTACTGGATAAAGAGGTAATGGCTGCCTCTTGAATAAAATCAATCGTTATCGCCCAATCCCTAGACCTAGGTTTCATTCTATAATGGAACTCACCCGCCTTGGTGGCATAGTTAGCTAACGCACTAGTTTCGTGTTGAGTTAGACTGCCGAGGATGGGGAGATCGAGGTTCGAATCTCGGTCAGGTGAACTGGGGTTTCCAAAATGGTTTTCCACTCTCTCGCTCTCCACGCAAATGTAGGAATTACTCTCTGAAAGGTCTTTTATCCTACTATATAATAGATTTCTGGTAGGGAAAAAGGCCTTTTAGAAAACAATTCCTATGCTGAACAGATTATAAATATAATATAATATTGGAACTCATGGCGTGAGTGTGAAATGCGAAACATAATTTCCTATAAGAGAAAATCAAATAATACAAAAGGGAGAAAGAGTATATTGGTAAAGAATGAGATGATACTTAAATAGGTACATATAAGAAAAACAAACAACATTAAAAACAAAACACTGGAATAGAATGAATAGGATGTGAATATATAATACTTATAGTTGAACTTGGGCCTATTAGCCCGATATTGAATTTGTTCTTGATTGTATAGCTTAATTACAATTACCTATTTTGAAAATGGCCTCTGAATATTTTAATTAAGGTTGTTATTTTATTGATATTAAAAGAGTCCTTCACATATTTGAACAATGAATTTTTGCTTTCATGATGGTACTACATTAAACAAATCTACTTTGTTTACATCAAAACAAAGATATCCTTCAAACTCAATGAGTTTGATTCACGACTGATTAAATGATTCTAAGTACCAAGATATATTCTCTTAAATAAACCATTTAACCAATTTGCCATAAAGAAAAGTAGTGTAATCTTCCCACTTGTTTCTATTCTTTAATTTTTAACAAATCATTTTTCTAGGGCCTGGTATGTTGTAGCTTATTTTTCAATTTAATTAAATTAATGATTTTAACCATTTATTGTAGTTGCTTTAAATACATAGTTTAAATAGTATTATATATAGGATTGTGGAAAGTCCACTTTTTCAATTTGAAACCAAATCAAATTCCTTGAATAACTTAAGGGATATGTTGGGGAATATATATATAATATAACTATACAACTTAAGCCATTACTAGAACCTCGTAAAAATGGTTTTATTTTTAGTTAAATTTCATTTTTTAAATCTCACTTTTCGGTTTTATTTCGTGCTTATTCAAAATTATATGTTATCCGAGGTGTTTATAACTAGTATTTACATATTGAGACAATGTATCCAAAATTAAATATTATTATTATTATTTATTATTATTAGCACCACGTCTTACTACCCTTTCGGGTTGTACGCACTTACGCTAATGTGTAATGGTAGGGTGATTGTGAGATGAAATGGAGGACCTAACAGTTTAACATGGGATCCAAACCACAATGGAGGCCTGGCATTCCACACATTCACAAGAAGGTAATTTAATCATTTTTCTCATATAAACACTAACTTTTAATGTATCTGACAGCACAAAATGACAAAAATTAAACATAAATGTGAATCCAGATTTTTTTTTTAGTCAAAGTCAAAACTGACAAATATTCAAAGCAAAATCAAAGTTTCTGAATAATTGTACATCCCTATTCACATTTAAGAACTGTACATGCATATGTGTAGTGCCCGGTAATAGTGTGTGCCCTGTTTAGGGAGCTGTCCGAGAGCAAGAGTACTGTGGCTGCCCGTGAAAGGGAGCTGAAGGAGGCAAGACTGAATGTTGAACTATCCACCCGGCAAGAGATGTTGGCAGCACTGGAGGAGACTCAGCGCAGTGCTCAGGATGAGAGAGATCACCTCCTTGTTCAGTTGGATGAACTGAGGGACAGGCTACGCCAAACCGAGGAGGAGCATTCCAAGTTGGTTTCCCTTAGTCTAGCTTCACTTACTTACACTATGGCACTAGGAACTCGAAAGTTCATTACCACACTTACAAAAGTACACCAACTATTCCTATCTTGAGTCAATTCTATCCGTTCTATCTCATTACACCCTATCTCTCTCAAATCTATTCAAATGTTATCCTCTCGTCTGTGTCTGGTATCTTCCCAGTGGTCTTTTCCCATTAAGTTTGCCATTCAATACCTTGAACACTGTTCTAGATACTTCCATTTGCGCTGCATGACCTACCCACCGTAACGTGCGGGATTTTATAACCCTAACAATGTCTTGTGATGATCACAGGCTACGCAGCTCATCATTATGTAGCCTCTTTCACTCCCCACTATCTCTATCCATTTTTGGACCAAATATCTTCCTAAGCACCTTTTTTTCGAACACCCTAAATTTATTTTCGTCATTTAAGTTAAGAGGCCAAGTTTCGGGGTACCTATGGAAAATAAACGGTCAAATTATGATTTTGTTAGTCTAGCTTTAGAATATAGAAAGTATAAAAGTTTTAAAAGGAAATTATAAATAATTTTTAATGTGTATGAATACTATGTGTTAAATCTTTAGAAGTTGTTTTTAGTATCTAGCCTACAATATGATTTTAATAGGAAGTTTTTTTTAAGAAAACACAAAAAAAATTGCAGCCAAAATGGATAACATTTTAATATTTTATTAGTGGTATTTTTAAGGGTGCGCACCACTTACACAATTTGAAGTGAAGCTAATAATATGGAATATTCCCAAGGTTCAATTTTTTATTTTTTTTTAATGTTTAATGTTAAAAAAATATTATTTGTTGCACAACTATATGACTTTAGTTATTAAATATTTCTAGAAACTTTTATGGCTGCAAGGCCTACTATGAAAATTGCACTTAAGGGGGCCACCTTGGTAATCAAGAAATTGCCGCACAGACATTCAGCTCTGATGCGTTATTTATAAATATTGCTAATGCCAAAATAACATGAAAGATTCCAACAGGGCTGTTTACCATTGCCATTATAGTTTGAGTTTTATTAATATAAAAAAAATTGTGAAAATGTGACATTGGCTTATTTTCAACGACTTTGTAAGCATATTTATAGATCTATAAGAATAGGTTTGATGGAAAAAGGCTCAGATGTAGCCTTCCTCTAACAATTTTTATTTTAATATTTGAGAACTAGCAGCAAGCTCTCCTCTCTACCCTGAGGTAAGAAGTTTTGTAGTTTTATTTAATCTCTTTCTTGCTGGTATGAAAAAAAGTGGGTGCAGATTAAGGGCGAAAGGGAGTATAATCTTAGACAAAATAGGGAAGTAGTTCCAGAAAATGACGCAGACCATTGGATTTCAAGCCATATGGCCTGACAGCAGGCGATTGATACTTTCTCGCTGACCAAGGCAGCCACCTTAAGGAGCACTAAGTTATTGGCCTGAAACATTCTAGTAGGGAGCACTTTAGATTGATGTATTGGTACCACTCATGTGTGTTTGTGTGTGTGTTTTTTTTTTGTTTGATGAGGCATTTTTTTTAATTGGCACTTAGTGTTTAAGCTCTACACGCAACGTAAAATCAGATTACTTTGATATAATTAGGAATGTGTAAAGGTGGCTATGTACTTGCATAGCTAAGCTGAATCAAAACTTGAAAAATACAAACTAAAATCAAAGTAAAAATTTTATAGTAAGTGTTTTTTAGACCTTAGTTTCTACCCATTTAAATAAAAGGTGTTTAAATGAAATAGAAAACTCACTAAATGTATACATTATATTCAGAAAAAACATTAAATTTTCTAGACATAGAAATCTCAAAAGTTTTTGTATATTTGTCACGGTCATCACGGAATTTTACAAGAACTTGTTCTCCTTATTTAAAAGTTTCTGATCAAACGCCATTATGCTTATGATAAATATTCAAGAACTGTTGAGATTAATATGTGTATAAAATTAAACTAAATGTTTCTACTGAAGCAATATTTTAGTTATTTTGGCCATAAAAAGATTTTTGTCGTGAAAACTGCATAATCACTGACTTGAATTCGTGTATTACTTCATCCTACTTTACATGCAAGGAAAAGCAAAAAATAAATATTGTATGATATTTTTAAATCCCTGGACAAAATGATCAATATACCCGACATCTGGAGTTTCTGTGTACTACCAAATGAAACACTAAATTATGTGAACAGCGAGTCTTCAGAAATGTAATTTTTTATTTAATAAATCAGATAGTTGTTTGAAATACTACAAAATGTATTAAACCAGCACTCTACATTTGGCTGAGTTTTCTATTTTTTCTTTTTCAATATGCCAAAGAAATTGTGTGTGGTAAAGTTGTTGCAGATAAGATAATGTTGCAATTCTATTAGTATGTTTTTTCTGATTTAAAATAAAACTACATTTTGCATTAATTTCATTTTTATTAACAATAATTAATCCAGTAATTTTCCCACAAGAATTCAGTCGTCAATTCTCTAAACATACTTTCATTTTAAATAAATCATTCCTTGCTTTTATATTAACTAAGAAAGTTTTATGTTTTCTATTTCAGTCGTGAGTCTGGTGTGAGACAAGAATGTGCCGACTTGCTACTAAGGTTAGAGCGAGCAGAAACTCGGAATGAAGAGCTAGCTGAAGCTGTGTCTGTGGCTACAAGGCCACTGCTCCGACAACTGGAGTCACTCCAGGCTGCCAGCAGTGCTCAGAAAGTTTCTTGGGAAAAACAGGAGCACAAGCTAACACACACACTTGGTGAGTATCTCAAACAGCCATCAACTTGAAAAGTAGAATACAGCAAGTCCTCGAGTTACTTGGATTTGTAGATGTGTGGTTGCGATATACTTCGACTTATGAGTAGCGATCTGTCATGCACCACTTTAAACATTATATATGGCATTCCTAATAAACTGAGGTACAGCTGAAAAAGCAGGGTGTCCTGAAAGCAAAGCTGTGTAGTCTAAGTCTTGAGTCATAAGCAAGATGAAGGCATTTTACTAAACTGACCCGACCACAATCTGGAAACAGTTGATGATGATGATGATTTATGAAGGTGTAGAAGTTGGAGTCAGACAGTAGAAAAATATAGGAACAGAAGGCTTAGTATGTTATCATATGACTGGTTAGTTCCTTATTTCTTTCTGTCAAATAAATAAGATACAAAACATTTTGTATCGATTTGTATCGAAATCATAATTTTTTTAATATTGTAAACAATAAAAGTAGTTTTTATTGAATTAAATATTTTTGAAAAGTGATAGCTGTACTCTAGAATCAATCCTGTGTCCAGGTGTCATTTATCAACTGTTATCAATCTAATTGAAAGAAAAGTATCCAAATACTGCATTATGTGTAGACACAGTTAACTTTCACCTTTAAATAAAAACTATGCTTATGATTAGTTGCTTACTTTCTGGGGCATTAGGAACTCGAAAGTTCATTGATGCACTTACAAAAGTATGCCACCTATCCCGAGCTAGTTATTTCCAGTCCACCTCATTACACCCTATTTCTTTCAGGTCCATTCAAAATGTTATCCTCCCTTCTCCGTCTATGTTTTCCCATTGGGCTTATCTGTCAATACCCTAAACACAGTTCTAGATTCTTCCATTTGTACTTCATGTCCTGCCCACCGTAATCTACCAGACCTGATTATCCTAACAATGTATTGTGATGAGTCCAAAGTATGAAGTTATCACTATGTAACCTCCTCCACTACTCAGTAGCCTCATCTCTTTTTGGACCAAATATCTTTTTAAGCACCTTGTTTTCGAGCACCCTAAATTTATTTCCGTCGTGTAAGGTAAGAGATCACGTTTCACAACCAAATAGAACAACCGGTAAAATTATTGTTTTGTATATTCTGAGTTTTACATTCCTTGACATGCTTAAGGTTATATTAATACATTATATTGTTATTATTGGTGGTGGTGGTGGTTTAATTTAGCACATATTAGTTCTTATTAATTGATGAAATAATCGATATAACCTTAATGCTTAAGCTTATAAATAATTATTATTTCATCAACTAAATTTACAGTATAGTATTTTACCTGTTGACTTGAGTAAACATGTACTCTACATTTCGAGAAGTTTGGGTTTTTTTCTTTAATTTATTTTGATTAACTATGGGTGAAAAATACTTTGTTCATGAACTGTTGGTCAACCATCAGCTATTTGTTTACAACAGTCCTATTCAAAATAATGAGGAGACCAAGAAGCTATAATAGTTTTGGTACTGTCACCGTAATAACATCATCATCTGTTTCCAGCATGTGGCCGGGTCAGTTTAGTAAAATGCCTCCCTTTCCCTTTATCCTTCCACCATTTTTCCTCCTTAAATTGCTTCCATTCCACTCCTCACACTTGCTTTGACCTGCTCCTCCCATCTCTTTCTTGGTCATGCAGTATTCATCTTTCTTTTTCCATCCTCATTACATAACCATACCATCTCAGCCTTGCTTTCTCTATTATCTAATGTATTACATGTACCCCACTATTTCCCGGATAACTTGATTCCTAATCCTCTTTTTCATCACAATCTATCTTTAAAAATATTGCTGCATTAAAATATTATTTGAAGTATAATAATATGATGATCTTGATCCAGATGATGTCCAGAGTCGTCTAGCATCCTTGACTGAGCAGGAGCGTTCTTGGCGAGAGCAATGTGCGTCTCTGGGGTCCCGGGTGTCTGGGTTGGAGTCTCGACTGTCTGTAGTCACCAAGGAGGCTGCAACTTCTAAGACTGAGCTGGAACAACAGAAAGTGCTGTACAGTCAACTGAAGCAATCAAGGGACAGGTAGGTTTTTGATTCTTATAGTTTGAGAAAGTTATTGCATGTTTTCCTCACCGTTTCTGTGTTTTGTTAATCATTTCATACTATCAAATATTGGCAAACAATGGCACCCTGTATATGTAAGCACGTTAATAGTGGTTTAAATACCACATTTCAAGATGTTAAATAAATATGTATGTTTAAATATAAATACTATGGAATTTATATATATATTTTTATCTATTAAATATTTCTTTTTCTTATTTTTTATAATACATATGAAATAAAATTCACTATGCATGCTTGAATATGAATTATATAGATTAAACATGATATAATTGTAGAGAAATTAAGCAAAAATAACAACATATATTTACAAAAACTTTATTATTTAAATGCCACATGGCATCTTCCTCGGGTGCTAGTAGATGACTGAACAGGAAGTTTATACCTCCTCAGGTGGTGCTAGTTGACCAAACAGGAGGTTTACTTTACTTTTATTGGTTCTTCATTTCTCTTCAAAACCATCATATTTATTTTTTGACATTTTCTTATTGTTTAAAACAGTGTTTCAAGTTTTTTAGTTTTCTATCCCTAAACTTTTATTCTGTTCAGAGAAATATCTCAAGCCGATTCCTTAAGACGGAATTTAGAAGACCAGCTGACAGAGCTAAGACGAGGAATGACAGGCCTAGAACAGCAACTTGCAATGGAGAGAGCAGCAACAGATACGGAAAAACGCAAAACCAGTATTTTGCAAGTAAGTCATTAACTTCAGCGATAGAAGATAGTTTCTTTCTTTCTAAAAGATATATTTTATTTTATTACTATTACCTTTTTTTCAATTAATCATTAAAGGTTTATATTTAACTTCTTCACTTATGGATAAAGTCAGGTGTCATATTTTAAAACAGTATTAAGGTTTGTCATTTTTCTCATATTTTCCTTTAATTATTTTTTTATATCCAGTAATTTGACATTTTACACCCCAAAAATTATTAATAATGTTTTCACTATAATTGTAAAATATGGAAAGCTTTAAACAAAAATACATTAAATAAAGTAATTAATAGGTCTGTGCAAGAATGAAATTTTCGTGTGAAAAAGTACAAAAAAAGTTATTTATAAGTCTATCAACTTAGCTTTACTTAATTATGATCAGTATTTTTAGAAGCTTATAGCCCGAACGGGTAGTAAGGCGCATTGTAAAAAGAGTATATTTTTAGTAAAGTTAGTTTGTTGTGTTATTCTCAGGAGCAGTTGAAGGAAAGAGATGGAGGAGGCGTAAGAGGCTCTTCACCATCTTCTCACCATTCCTCGCCCACTCTCAGCTTCGGTCGAGCTTCGCTTTCCGATTCCATCTCCAGTGCCATCTGGCCACAGGTAAAAAACTGAGATAAACATATTAATTAGGGATGGGACCCTCGAATCCCCAAGAATATTTTATATTTAAAGATTCGAAAAAATTTCTGATTCGAGACTAAAAATCATTAAAAAATATATTTCTTCAATTTTTCAAGTGAAATTTGTATTAGAGCCCTAATATTGTTTATTGGTGGTTCAGAACCAGGACCAATTATAATTATAGAAAAAACTCAACATCCAGGCCTCAGACCAGTAATTTAACACTTAACTGAATGTATGAATGTTATAACGAATGGATTATAAGAAAGAACATTTAGTTATTATTTGTATTTTCTGTTATTAAATTAAATTTATATTTCCCCTTATGTTCATAATTTTTCCCAAGATTCTGATTCGTAAAATAGTCGATTCGACCCAACTCTAGTGTTAATTTCCAGAATGTAAAGAGTTCACTTTTTATTTTGCTAAACTACAATTTTTATGTTGTGTGTTTTATACTTAGTATCATTAACAAACACACATTTATATTAGTTAGTTAAAATCAGTCTCCCAAATTATAGTACCCTCAGGGGCACACAAAATATTCCAGCGGGTGTGGGTCGTATCGCTGAGTTTTATTAATCTTAACATATTTTGTTTCTTAATAGTAAGTCTGATAAACAAATTAATATAGATTTTGATTAAATATTATGGACTTTTATTAGCCTTTCTTTTGCTCTCTCTTGGCTTTGTTTATTTTATCAATCAAGCCTTACTAAAATTTGGACCAATCGTTTACACTTAATGTGATAAAATGTATTTGTTTGTATTTTATAAGGAAACCTTTGTTTGTTTGTAAATAACTCCTAAAGAGGTAGGTAAGTAAAGTTCGGGAAACATTAATGGTCATATTTCTTCAAACTGTGGCTATTTTGTTTGTGACTAAAATAATTGAACTTTAAGAATGTTTTTCAAATATCGCTGTTTCAGTTCCCGGATGATCCCTTTGACTGTACTTCGACTTCCGGACGTCTTGGTAACATCTATGAAAGTTTGAGGGGGGGCAATACCACATCTCTACTAGAAGGGCTCCAGTCACAGTTAAAACTTAGGGATGGTAAGTTTTTTTGGTCTTTGTAATAACCAGTTTTATTTATGACAACTGGCTCAAAAAAATAAAAGTTGCAATAATTAAACCTTGAAAATGTTTGATGAAAAGGTCTTGTACACAAAAATTGTGTTTACAATTTAAACAGTAAAGTCCCATTTCAACAGAAAAAGTTTTTTTTTTCAAGGTATGACTTTTTTATTATGTTCCTAGCTAAGGCCTAAACCTTGAATCTAATGACAGTACTGAAACTTAAGGGCCCATCTCACCACGGATTAACTGGTAAACTTGATACAAGATTATAATTGAACCAGAAAAAGTAAATATTTGTGGTTTTCTGGTGTCTTTATTTGGCAGCAGTAAAATTTGGATCAGTGTAGTTAGGTTTTTTTTTTGTTTTTATTTTTTTCCAAGACAATTTTTTTTAAATTCTGTTGTATTTTTTAAAAATATGACGAAGCGATTTCTTTAGTCTCAATTCCATTCCTTTTTGAAAGTAGAATACAAAATACCGCACCTAGATGCATAGTTTGGTTTGAACTGCATTACCTACCTAATTAGGTGCTCTCCATGAGGAAAGGAGGGTGGGAAGGGGGCTCTTAATGTTGAATCAATACATAATGATTTCACCACATTATTAAAATATAATAAGACTATTTTGTCTTACAGAAAGAAAAAAATTGTTATTATTTTTATGGTTCTGTAACTCAATATATCGGACTAACACTTTCATTGAACTGAGTGAATGCTGTGCAGGTGAAGTTCAGCAGCTGCAATGGGAGCTTTCTCGTCGAGATAACGAGAGGGCGGCGCTGACTGGAGAGCTGTCACAGCTCTTGGCTCGGGTGGATGAGCAAGAGACTCAACTAAAGGAACTGGCAAAGCTTCAGTCGCAATATGACGATGTGCAGCACAAGTACAATGCTCTGCTGCAGATGTACGGGGAGAAAGTGGAAGAGACGCAAGAACTCAAGCTGGACTTACAAGATGTTAAAGAGATGTATAAAATTCAGGTGTGTGGTGTTTATTGTTGTTTTTTACCTGGTTTCACTATCCGTTTGGGTGTGTGCATATGTGTTATGATGGATTTAATAGCTAAGCTATTATATTTGAAAGTTACGGTTATATCCACATCTAATCCAAAGGTCCCGAGTTCGAATTCCATGTTTAGGTGTAATTTTTAACTTTAAAGAATAGCATATATGCTAATTATGCTAATGTGGTAGGGGTGAGGAAGGTTTACTTTATAAGAAGTGGACCCCCATTTGCATGGCAGGAGAGCGAGGAAACCATTTAGGCACATCAACTCTCAGTACACCCGTCTGGTATCCAAATCCTGAACTCCTTGCCACTAGCAAACTAGAGTAAACAAGTTTGGCATTTGGTGTGCATGCTCACTGATGTATGTATCTGTCATTAATCTATGGACTTTAATTGATATCTATTTTTAGTTTATTTCTTATTTTTCTCTTGAATTATTTTATTTGTTGATCTATTCGCTTTTAAATAATGTATTTCCTCTCTTACAGATTGACCAGCTACTAAAAAGGGAGCCATCGAATTGAAGCTTCATTTTTTAATTAAATGTGTTAGTAACATGTTAAGCCATAAGGCTGAAATATCTCAAATTGAAACTAAAAATATGTAATTATTTTAGTTTTAGTTCCAGATATTAAATTTGTATATATTTTCCCTGTTGATAAATTAAAGGCACAGTTTTGTTTTTCTTCAAGTTGTGTTTATAAAAATAGTGTAAATACCAACGCATTAATTGCTATGTATATATAAAATGGCAATTAAGAACTAAACTGTGATAAAATTAATTGTATTGTTTAGTAAATTGAGAGAAAGCTCATTTACATTTTTTTTATCCTTCACAATTGTTAATTTATTAAAAAAATATTTGTAAATAGATAGCAATAGTTGAAATAGATAAAAAATAAAAGAGGATCATACTAATCTACATAATAGTAATAGCTTATTAGTTATAATCACACGCATAGGAGAGACTTTAGATTGAAAAATTAACATGTGATTAAGGTTTAGATCTCTACAAAATTTGTTAAATTCAATTTTACTACGCTATGAAGTCAACCATTTTGTTAAGATTAGGTAATTTGCAAGACCTGTGTAGATAAATAGAATGCTACTAATCAAATTATAACTAGTAGATCATTGTAATTGTAATTATTTTGCAATACTATATCTTTTGTCAGAAATGTCATTTGATACAATTCCATCCTTTTTTATACTTTATCTGTTTGTTTATTTAGTTGTAAGGTGAGATTACAATTTATTATAATGTAAATAAATTTAAATGTATTGTCTTCAATTTTTTAAAACTACCTTATTCACATCATGATGCTTGTTTCACCCTCGCTTTTTATGATTTCGATATAATGAAACCTAGGTCTAGTGAGGGAGTGGCTATTATTATTATTATTATTATCATCATCATCATCATCACCGCGTCTTACTACCCATTCGAGTTGTACGCACTTACGCTAATCTGTAATGGTAGGGTGATTGTGAGATGAAATGTAGGACCTACATTCTAACGTGGGATCCGAAACACGGTGGGGGCCTGGAATTCCACACATTCACAAGTTGTGGTTAATACACGTCTTGTCAGAGGTGAAGGAAGGGTTTGGCAATCAGATAAATCTGTGCCTGGACTGAGGATTGAGCCCCGGACCCCCAGCACAGAAGTCTGACACCTTACCCCTAGACCGCCAGGTCACCTAGTGGCAACTATTGATTTTCTTCAAGAGACAGTCACTATCTTATCCATGGCATAGAATACAACTGGAATAAGTATAATTTGTTTAAATTAGATTGATAAAAATAATTAATTAATTAGAAAGGAAAATATGATGTTTGGTGTTGGGGTCAAATCCACTATTTTGAAATACAAATCTTTATTTTAATTACGAATCTTGAATTTTTATTTTATACAAAATTAACATTAGAAGAAATAAAAAATATAAATATTACTTGAACGTCAATGTCATTGTTATAGTGCATTAATTGCAACTGCCATATATTTAGCTAAGGTTTTAAATACGTGAATTTAGTCCTGCATATTATGATCTAATATAAAAATGTAAATTTTTAAAGATCACTTTATGTAATAGCGATTTTCTGCCGTGGAATGAAAAATTTGTTTTCATCTGGTGACCTGCCCTAGTCCCCTGTGAGAGTCGCTAAAACTCCTCCATTAAAGATAAAAGATTTTAACACAAGCATTGTTATTCCCACATTTGATAGCAAGATGTGAGAATGAGGCTTGTAATCCAGGCAAGATGGTCCATCCATTGGTTCATATTTCAAAATAATAGTCCAATGGAAGTGTTTTCTTAAAGTGTTCAGGACCTGGATATTTTGATGAGAAGTTGCCCATCTATTTCAAACACCACTTGTTTGATCATTTAACTCTGCACATTTTTTACAAATTTAATTTTAAAGAATTTTGTTCATCTCTGTCATTTGAAGTTCTAAATCAATGAAATTTCTGTTTACACTTAGTGTTTAGTATTATTGAATACACTAATTAGTAACTTTGTGTTTTACTCCCACTCTCATATACTTGAGTTAGAGAATTACTGCGTCAAGAAGCAATGGTAGATAGCAAATTTATATAATAAAAGAAATACTGTGCTATTAATTAAAATAATACAAACGTTTTGTGTAATATATAAATAATAGAAAGATATACTGTTTTACTAATTTCACTGCGTGACATCATCAGTCAACGTTTCTGCCTCTCCAGGTCGTCTGGCACATCCTCTTCTATTCCTGTTGATCTCTCCAAACTTCTCCCTCAGCCACGCATCTCCAGTCCACTCCTTTAGACTCCATGTTCTTCCGCGCTTGGTCTATCCATCTTGTTTGTGGTCTTCCAATAGATCTTCTACCCTTCTCTTTGTTCTGTGAGGCTTTCTTAGCCATTCTGTCCTTCTCCATTCTCATCACATGACCTAACCACAGTAAACTTTTTCCCTTCAATGTCTCTTCTAATAATATAACTTTTAAACCATCCCTAATTATTTCATTCCTTATCCTGTCTCTTTTTGTTACATTCTCAATGCCTCTCAGGAACCTCATCTCTGCTGCCTGCAATCTACTATTTTATTTATTTAAATAATTCAAATCTAAATGAATGAAAGTGAGAAAGCAAGGAATTTGGTGTCTGTGGGTAACTTCAAACTTAAGTTACGAATATGATTATATTTAAAGGAAGTGCACCCGAGTTTGCATGGAGGGAGAGTGAAAAATCATTTTGGGGAAACCACTCTCAATACACCCGACCAAGATTCTAACCTCGATCTCCCTGTCATCGGGAGTCTAGTCTACTGTGAGAGTAGTGCATTAGACCACGCTGTCACCGAAGCAGGTTGCATCATCCCTCTTTTCATTTGTTGCGCTCTTACAATACGATATAGACTGACACTCCCACGTTCCTGTGGAACTGCATATTACAAGGTGTTATAAGAAAGTGTGTTAGGAACAGAGAGAAGTAAACACACAATATGGTTTTACAGATGAAAAGGAACACTTTATGCTACCAACAATGGACAGAGAGGTAATGGGTGCATTGGGTGCTCATCCTATTCCTAAGTTTTATTCTTTTCGGACCATTAAACTAGTAAAATGTAATTTGCAGATAAAAGAGGAAACTAAAAACAGCAAAGGGGTGGTG